>CAUYQG010153671.1:0-23096 GCA_963574415.1 Tarsius wallacei
CCGCCTGGGCAAGCAAGACCTCATCTCTACAATAAATCAAAAAATTAGCCGGGCGTGGTAGCGCGCACCTGTAGTTCCAGCTACTTGGAAGGCTGAGGCGGAAGGATCACCGGAGCCCAGCAGGTCGAGGCTGCGGTGGCCGGGAGCGTGCCACTGCACTCCAGTCTGGGCGACAGAGTGAGACTCCAACTCAAAAAAATAAAAAATAAAAAAAATTGATATGAGGCCGAGAATACATCAATAGCCCATATTAGTAATTATGATGATTGTTGTTAATGTTTTGGTTACTATGAGTGTTTGTAGAGCACTGGGTTCAGGAGAAAGACTTCCCAAGCCACAGGTTATACCTAAAAAGAGACTATAAGGCAAAAATCCCTATGAAATGGTGCTCAGATTCCACTTAAAGATGTGTAAACCTCAGAGCGATGACTGGTCTGGGAAGGAATCAGCCCCTGTATGAAGGCGACATACTTTACGAAAGCTGTCAGAGGGGGATGACAGGGCAGGCAAAGAGAGAACTTTCTTAAGTAAATATCAAATCAATTAAAGGAACAGATCCATGGAAATAAATCATTTACAGAAACAGGTCCTACCTGTGGTTTTTAACATAAAATACACTCAATGCTCTCTGCCTCAAGTCACTGAATGAAAATAGGCTCCAAAGTGATCCCGTGTCCACACACAAAAAGAGGCAGCTTGCTAAAGCAAACCCTGCAAAACAAAAGCTTTCAAGATATAAAAATTCATAAGCCTTTCTTATCAGAAAAGCGCTCAATGAATATTATGGTATTCTCATAGTGTGTTTGCTTTAGCATTGGTCATGAAGTTATCCTGTGCAAAGGTAAGGTTTGGTATGCGGTGTAATTATTTTCCCACCTACTTCTGTCACAAGGTCTACTCAAAGGGCAATGTCTTTCTTTAGTTCTTTAAATGCTTCCAAAAAGATATCTTAAAGTCAAGAAACTCCAACAATGTGCAAATATCTTTCAGGAGTAGTCGATTTCCCCCCAGTACCATTAGGGGAAATTGTATTGTAGTCAGCTGAAAACAAGTTAATGGAGGGTCATGTTTCTATTTACTCTGGGACAGTATTAGTAATCGGAACCAGAGGAAGGCAGCCCACAGCGCTGGGGTGCAGCATTCTCGGTCGGGCTGCCTTCATTTGCTGGTTCAGATTCCAGAGAATGTCAAGATGACATTTCACATAAAATATCTTAAAGAAATAAATAGATAAATAATATATATAAATAAATACACACACATATAAAGTGTCTATTTTGGCCTCCTCTCAAGAGTTTTAACCTTCTCATATTGCCAAAGTCTTGATTGGAAGATCTGGATTAATTCAAGATGCAGCATCTCCATGAGATTTGGAATCGAGGATTTTTTGTGTTCGCAAATCAGTCGTTATGAGATGGAGTTTGATGATATTTTTGTCCTCAAATAGCCTCTTAGTAACTGAAGTTCAATAAACAGATTAATACCTCTTTATCCAAACAAGTCAGGCAAATTCCCCAGTAATGCTTGGCCGTATACTGGCACATTCAACAAATATTTATTTGGTGCCGGCACTAAGCAGGGTACTGAGAGGACAGAAGTGAACAAAGCAGACAAGCCCTTCTAAAGAAATAGCAAGAGGGAGTGCCTTCATAGCGATGGAACAGTTCTGTATTCTGATGAACCTACACGTGGGTGCAGATTCATAGAACTACACACATGTGTACATACACACACACACACACACACACACATACATACAAACACAAAAGTGTATGTAAATTGGTGAAACCCCAAAATGTCCTGTAAGCTGGACAACAGTATTGTATTAATGTCAGTTTGCTGGTTTTAATAATGCAGCCTGTAGGAGTGTTACTCTTTGGAGAAGCTAATGAACACAGAATTGTTTGTATTGTCTTTTCAATTTCTTATGACCCTAAAATTCAAAATAAATTGTTTAATTTTTAAAAAGACTCTTCTTTGCTCTCATGGAGCTTGCACTTTGATATTTTACTTAGTAGTAGACTGCAATCCCAGCACTTTGGGAGGTTGAGATGAGAGGATTGCCTGAGCTCTGGGACTCAAGATCAGTCTGGGCAACTTGGTGAGACCTCGTCTCTACAATAAACCAAAAAATAAGCCGGGCGTGGTAGCGCACGCTTGCAGTTTCAGCTACTTGAAAGGCTGAGGTGGAAGGAACACGGGAGCCCAGCAGGTCAAGACTGAGGTGGCCATGAGCATGCCACTGCACTCCAGCCTGGGTGACAGAGTAAGATTCGGACCCAAAAATAATAATAATAACAATCTGTGATGCCTATAATCCCAGCACTTTGGGAGGCCAAGGTGAGAGGATTGCCTGAGCCCGTGAGGTCAAGACCAGGCTGGACAACTTGGTGAGACCTCATCTTTACAATCAATTTAAAAATTAGCCAAGTGTAGCGGTGTGTGCCTGTAATTCCAGCTAGTTGGAAGACTGAGGCAGAAGGATCACTTGAGGCCAGCAGATAGAGGCTGCGGTGGCCGGGAGCATACTACTGTCCTTCAGTCTGGGTGACAGAATGAGACTCCTACTCAAAAAAAAGAAAATCTGTGAAGAAGAGCAGTGTTCAAAAAGTACCATAGTAAGAAATAACAAAGGGGCCGGGCACCATGGCTCACGCCTATTATCCCAACACTTTGGGAGGCCAAGGTGAGAGGATTGCCTGAGCCCATGGGTTCAAGACCAGCCTGGGCAACTTAGTGAGACCTCATCTCTACAATAAATCAAAAAATGATCTGGATGTGGTGGCACGTGCCTGTAGTTCCAGCTACTTGGAAGGTTGAGGCGAAAGAATCACCTGAGCCCAGTAGGTTGAGGCTGCGGTGGCCATGAGCATGCTACTGCACTCCAGCCTGGGTGACAGAATGAGACAACAACTCAAAAAAAAAAAAAGAAATAACAAAGGAACACTCCTTAAAAAGGGTAATCAGAGGAAAAGTCTTTGAGAAGACATTTAAGCTGAGAATTGAAAAATAAGAAAGGGTCAGCCAGGCTTACGTGACCAGCAAACATAGTAAAAGAACCTGTCTGAGGCTTGGCATGGTGGCTCACACCTGCAATCTCAGCACTTTGGGAGGCCAAGGCTGGAGGATCACTTGAGTCCAGGATTTCAAGACCAGCCTGGGCAACATAGCAAGACCTAGTCTCTACAAAAAATCAGCTGGACATCATTGTGCATACCTGTAGTCCCAGCTACTCATGAGACTGAGGCAGAAGGATTTCCTGAACCCAGGAGATCCAAGCTGTAGTGACAGACACAGAAAGACTCCACTTCACAAAAAGGACCTGTCTGGTTTAGGTCATAACAATGACCTTCAAAATTGTGACTTCATTAAGCCAAAGCCTTGAAAGGTAGCCAGATTTCAATGGGATGACTTGAGCGTATCAAAAGTCCTGTGGTCTCAAAAGAAAGCATGAAAAGAATGCAAAACCCTCTCAAGTACAACTGTCTTTAGATTCAGTAGAGGGCAAGACATTTAAATATCCTGAGTCAAAGTCTCTTAAGAATGAGAAATTTAACAAAGAGATAGATATTTTTTAAAAGAATCAAACAGAAATCATGGAGCTGAAGAATTCAGTGAATGAAAAAAAATTCAGGAAAGCTTCAACAGCAGACTAGATCAAGCAGTAAAAAGAGTCTTTGAAGACACATCATTTGAAATTGCCCGGTCAGAGGGGAAATAAAGAAATAAGAACGAAAAAGAGTGAAGTCAACCTATAGGATTTATGGGATACCATTAAGCAAATAAACATTTACATTATGGAATTTATAGACAGAGATGAGACAAAGATGGAATCAGAAAGCTTATTTAGTGAATAATTACACAAGCTAATAGTTTATCCTAAGGACAACTATGGAGCTAAAATGCCAAATTTGAGGTATTTCCTTTTCTTTCTTTCTTTTTTTTTTTTTTTTTTTTGAGCAGGAGTCTCACTCTGTCACCCAGGCTGGAGTGCAACCTGCTGGACTTAGGTGATCCTTCCACTTCAGCCTTCCAAGTAGCTGGAACTACAGGCACATGCTATCACACCTGGCTAAATTTTTTTATTTATTATAGAGATCAGTTCTCGCCAAGTTGCCCAGACTGGTCTCAAACCACTGGGTTCGGGCAATCCTCTCGCTTCCGCCTCTCAAAGTGCTGGGATTACAGGCATGAGCCACTGCACCCGGCTGAGATATTTTCTTAAAAAAATAAAAACTCTCATTATCAAAAAATCCCCTCAAGGTCATCAAAATTTGTTCCAAGTATATGCTGTATACATCTGCTTTACTGTATCTCTTCTTATTTCAAAGTGTTTTCCCATCAAACCATAAGCTTCTATTCGTCTTTGTACCCCAGTAACTATAACACTGTGAGCATTTGAACGTGACTAAAAACCTTCCACAGATGTCTCTCATGGACCTGGAATTAACTCTAAGATTTTCTTCCCAACAGCCTCTTCAAAAACACACACACCAACCCAACTGGCTTCATGCCTTAGCTTCCTAGATTCATCCAGTCCTATTTGGATCTCTGACCTGCTTTCGTATTGTTTACACTGGCCCTAACCAGGCACTTACTGCCTTAGGCCACAGTTTCTGGCATTTCCCACTGACTCCACCCACCCCAACCACAGGACCAAGTCTGTCAAAAAGAACATCAGATACACAGAGCTTGGAAGCGTGTCTGGAAATAATAGTGACTTAATAAGTGCTTAAACACTAAAGTCACTCAATAATCAGCTAACATTTTCTGAATACCTACCATGTTCAAGATACTCTGCTGAGTATAGAGATTTTTTTTTAATGATAAAATAAGATCCCTACAGTCAAGCACATAATAAACAACAAAAGTGTTGTTATAGAGGTATATATGAAGGATCTCATAGGAACACATCCCAAATTGAAGAAATACGGTAATACAAGAAAAATTTAAGTTAAATTTTAGGGGCTACATCAACATGGCTTTGTGACTGCTTCAATGTCATGGAGGAAAAGAGGTCTACAATGACCTCAGGAATGGTATTTGAGGAATACAGAAGACCGGGAATACAGAAGGCCGTTCTGGTCTTTGGGCTATATTGATGAATTTGGTTTGGGACATGTAGAGCTTGAGATGCACATGGGATAATCAAGCGGAGCTGTTCAATATATGATTGGATAAAAGAGTCTACAGTTTAGAAGAACCTATAGACTAGCTTTGCATATTTGGGAGTTATCAGCATATACAGCCTTGAGAGTGAATGAGTTATCCCAGGGATGACATGAACAGTGAGAAGAGAACACAGGAGTGGTATTCTGGGGTCCATCCACACTGAAGGGGCAAGCAGAGAAAGAGGAATCCAGAAGAGAATGAAAAAGAGCAATGAGAGATCTGAAAAAACCCAGGAGAATGTCATGGCTGTTATTTTTGTTTTTCTAACAAATATCAACTCCCTGCTCTCCTTCATGTAATTTCCACCTCCATGAAGTCCATGGACCTCTAGGGAAGCTCAATGTCTCTAGTTCCAAGAGTTGACCTGATTCATCTAAAAATAGTTCCACCCCCTTTGCTGGTGTCTGCAATAAGTAAGTGACCCAGTGAGATTCAAGAAAAGCTGGAGGGGGGTGCAAACTCTTCCTTATTCCCTAAGAAGAACTCCAGAAAGGATCAGTTCTCCTTCTCCTTCCATACTTGCCGCAGCCCTCTCTCTTCCTGCGCATCAGAGAAGGAAGTCTACACAAGGAAGAAAGCCAAAGCAGGAGAATCACAGAGGTATGGAATTAGAGCCAATCCTGACATTTGCTCAACCTCGAGATTTCCACTTACGTGAACCTGTGACGTTGCCTATTGCTTCAACCAATTTGGGCTGAGTTTTCTGTGACTTTCGGCCAAAGCACAGTCAATATGGTAGTGTCACTGAAACCAAAGGAGGTGAGAGCTTCAGCAGGAAGTGATCAAGAGTTCTGAGCAGTGCCTAGAGGCTGGTGATGAGGGGCCCGAGACGCATCCAATGAATGTGGTCACCAGAAGCCCTGAAGGGAACAGTTGCAGAAGGTGGGGCCGTGGTGGGCACAGCGCACAGCCATGGGTGGTGAATTGGATGGGAAGCGGGTATGTGGAGAGAACAAGTAGAGATTTTTCTCTAGCAAAGTTTGACTGCAATGTGAAGAGAAAGAAGGGGCCATAGGTGTGAAGGAATAGCACGTGGAAGAAGGCCTTGCTTGAGCTAGTAAGCAGCAGGTCTCCAATCGTCTCGCCATTGCATGGTCTCTTCTTTCCCCTAAAGCTTGTGGGGAATCTCAGGGGAGAGACAGGTCTACTCCTCACCCTGGATTCAGATGGAAAACTTCAGAAAAGTAAAAAATGGCACCTCCACATCTCACATTTCAGTCTTTATTTTTTTTAGGAAAGTCTCAAATCAACGGGTCTTTTATTGCATCATTAAAATGTGACAAATAGGTCTTAGAAATCATCTGACATCTTGTTTCTGCAGCTGAACAACTCCTAGATCTTCTTATTCATCAACCTGCTGAACTGTTCCTTTCTCAGAGACATAGATACCATCCAAAATTTTTCTGATATCCTTGTTTTTAACTGTTGTGGCTGCCGAATCACAGCAGCTGAATTTGAAACAAGCTCAATGTCATTTCCTTCAAGAACTAATTCATCTTTCTGGGCTTGAGATACGGAACAAGCAACACCTGGCCTCATCTGAATCCTGCAGATGTATTTTTCGCCCAAGAAATTCCGAATTTCCACAAGAGACCCATTCTCCTGGATAACGAAGTTGATAGGGAGGTGAGCATACACAGACCTCATCTTGTAACCAAAGCCCAGTGTAACACCCTTGATCATGTTCTGTACATGACTGCACATAGTACGGACAGTGGCCAGTTCCTTTCTATTTCCCCACTATTTGTCAACCCCAGAGCCTCTTGTTTTCCTTTCCAAGGAGACTGAGTTCTACATTGATGTGATTGAAGTCCCTCCGCAGGGTTCCTCTGGGACCCTTCACGATAACTGTGCATCCCTTCAGGGTGATGTCGACATTTTCTGGGATGTGGACTGTCTGATTGCTGAGAATGGTCTTCATTCTCGCAGTAGATGCGGCAAAGAGAGCCACATTCCAGTCTTTGCAGTCAATGCACATGACTCAAGGCAATTCATTAGGAAAAATGGAAGCACTTGAAGAAGCATGTGCAGAGAAGTGTATGGAAACATTTTTTTATAGCTGAAATATTGGTGGTCTCTAAATGATTTGTTAGTAGACAAATGATAAAACAAAAAAAGACGCAGTGAGTAGTATTCTGTTGACTACTTACTCTGCAGCTGGATTTCTGTGCACTGATATGGAAAAACCCAAGGGAAAGCATTAGGTTATAAAAATATATGTGTGAGTCAGGCACAGTGGTTCATGCCTATAATCCCAGCACTTTGGGAGGCTGAGGTAAGAGGACTGCCTGAGCCCATGGGTTCGAGACCAGCCTGGGCAACTTGGTGAGATCTCATCTCTACAATAAACCAAAAAACTAGCCAGGCGTGATGACATGCACCTGTAGTTTCAGCTACTTGGAAGGTTGAAGTGAAAGGATCAACTGAACCCAGCAGGTTGAGGCTGCAGTGGTCGGGTGTGCCACTGCCCTCCAGCCTGGGTGACAGAGTGAGACTCGTACTCAAAAAAAAAAGAAGGAAACATATGTGATATAATCCCATATGTGAAATTCAAAAGACACAATTGTTTGTACTTATGCAGAGAAAAAGATCAAGAACAGGCCAAGCATAATGGTGCTTGCCAATAATCCCAGTACTCTGAGAGGCTGAGGCAGGAAAATCACTTGAGGCTAGGAGTTTGAGACTGGCCTGGGCAATATAGCGAGACTCTATCACTACAAAAAATAAAAAAATTAGCCAGATGTAGTGCTGTGCACCTGTAGTCCCAGCTACCTGGGAAGCTGAGACAGGAGGGATACTTGAGCCCAGGAGTTTGAGACTGTTGTGAGCTATAACTGTAGGTCACCGTACTCCAGCCTGGGCAACAGAGAAAGACCCTGTCTCCAAAAAAAGAATATATACAAAGTATTATCAGTGGTTACTTCTGGGATTTGACGTTCAGGGCAGGGAGAGCATTTTAGGAAAGGCATTTTAGGAAAAGGCAATTTCATATATATCACATGTTTTTGTAAATTGAATTTTTACAAGGAGAATATTTTTATTTATTGTTTACATGAAAAAAAATAAGTGCATGAAGAAAATTGAGGCAGTTAAAAAGCAGGAACTAAACTTTTACCAACCAGCATCACATTCTCCTTTAAACAGGAAAAAAGGAAAGACCACACAATTGACAGTTTTTAATGTCTTTATTTCACATTACAAATGCCACACAGGTACAGTTTTGCATGCTATTTTGGGGAGCATTTTAAAATTAGTTGTTGGATATGTGTAAAACTACTGGCATCAAGCTGAGTTTATCTAAAGTGAACCCATACTCACCATCTGGTTAAAGTTGGCATCACTTGTTTTCCAATGGTAAGGCTGCTCAAATGAAACACGCTGTCTTATGAAGAGTCTTATCCGAGCACATTTGCATGTGTGAAATATACCATGTGAGACTGGCTGGGGCCAAAAGCTTAACCTGGTCCTGAAATGAATCTCGTCATTGGACCCAGCAATTACATTCCTGGAAGTAAGAGAAGACTAAGTCACACAAATGGGAGTAGGACTCTCAATGATTTTTTTTTTTTTTTAGATAGAGTCTCAATATGTTGCCCAGTTTGTTCTTGAACTCCTGGACTCAAGCAGTTCTCCTGCCTTCTCCTCCTTAGTAGCTGGCATTACAGGAATGCACCACCATGCCTGGTGTTGTGATTTCTTAATCAAAAGGTGTCCAGATCGTTTTTATTTCAATAAACAGAAAACCAGCAAATGCCTAGGGAAGACACCAAGAATTCAATGTTCAGATAAAATAATCTTGTGTGCACATAATTGTGTGCACCTTTTATATAAACACAGCCATTTTACAAATACATTGTCAAGAAACTTTCTATTTATATGCAATTAAACTGTTAGTTATTATGTCAAATCTAATATATCTTTTTAAAGCATATATAGGAATACCTCAGAGATATGGCAGGTTTGGTTCCGGACCACCACAATAAAGCAAATATTGCAATACAAGGGGGACACAAAAAAACTGGAATTACTTTTTGAAGGTAAGTCCTTTGTAATACAGGTTTCCCCCACGAGGTACATGTTATAGGAACCCATCCACATTAGTGTACCAGCTAGCCATGTTGTGAGAGGGTGTGTTTAGTTTCAGTGAACTTCTTTTGGAGATTCTTTTAATGCATTTGCTTATTTCATGATGGATAATTTATGAGCACCCCTGCTCACATGGCGCTGAGAGTTCAGTAGTTGTTGACCAAAAACAGCTTGACCCCCGTGCCTCACCCTCTCTATTCACCCAATCTTATCCCAAGAGAGCTTTTTTTTGTTTCTCTGAATGAAAAAAGTCCTCAAAGGGAAATGTTTTGCCAATATGGAAGAGGTGAAATGAAAATAGCAGAAGCAGCTGGGCACCGTGGCTCACACCTATAGTCCCAGCACTTTAGGAGGCCAAGGTGAGAGGATTGCCGGAGCCCACAGGTTCAAGACCAGCCTGGGCCACTTGGCGAGACCTCATCGCTACAATAAATCAAAAAATAGCCGGGCATAATGGCACATGCCTGTAGTTCCAGGCATTTGGAAGACTGAGGCAGAAGGATCGCCTGAGCCCAACAGGTCAAGGCTGCGGTGACTGTGAGCGTGTCACTGCACTCCAGCTTGGGTGACAGAGACTCAGACTCAAAAAAAAAAATAGCAAAAGCACTAAAATGCATCAAAATTGACAATTTCAAAAACTGTTTTGAGTAGTGAAAAAAGCCTCTCGATAGTTGTATTGCATCAAATAGAGAGTACTTTGAAGGTGACTGAAGTTTGAACATGTAAGAATAAATACACAATTTTTTATTAAAAAAAAAATTTCCAGGCATTTTTGCCCTCCCTCCCTCCTCGGTCAAGCAAGTCACACCAATTTTTTTGTTTCCCAGTGCATATAAATGTAATGTTAACACTATACTGTAGTCTATTAAGTGTGCAATAGCACTAGTCTAAATAATTTATATACCTGATTGCTAAAAAATGCTAACAATCACCTAAGCCTTCAGCAAGTCATAATCTTTGCTGGTGGAGGGTACTGACACGATGTTGATGGCTACTGACTGATTAGGGTGGTGGTGGCTGCTGAGGGTTGAGGTACTGTGGCAATTCATTATAATATGACAACAATGAAATTTGTCACATTGACTCTTCCTTTCACAAAAGATTTATCTGTAGCGTGTGATGCTGTTTGATAGCATTTTCCCTCAGGATTGGAGTCAACTCCCTCAACTTATTTAATTAATTAATTTATTTATTTTGACTCAGAGTATCACTCTGTAGCCCAGGCTGGAGTGCAGTGGCACGCTGCTCATGGCCACCAAGCCTCGACCTGCTGGGCTCAGGTGATTCTTCTGCCTCAACCTTCCAAGTAGCTTGAACTACAGGCACGTGCCACCATGCCTTGTTAATTTTTTGATTTATTGTAGAGATACGGTCTTGCCAAATTGCCCAGTCTGGGCTCGAACCCAAGAGCTCAGGCAATCCTCTCACTTTGGCCTCCCAGAGTGCTAAGGTTATAGGCATGAGCCACCATGCCCAGCCACCCAACATCTTTAAAATAAAATAAAGGGGGGGGGGACCACTTTCTTTGCTTATCCATAAGAAGCAAGTCCTTATCCATTCAAGTTTTGTCATAAGATTGTAGCAAATCAGTCATATATTCAGGTTCTACTTCTAGTTTTAGTTCTAGTTTTCTTGTTCTTTCTACCACATCCGCACTCAAGTCTTGAACTCATCCAAGGCATCCATGAGGGTTAGAACAACTTCTTCCAAACTCCCGTTGATATTGATATGAGTCCTGAATGTTCTGAGTGGCATCTAGAATGGTGAATCTTTTCCAGGTTTTTAATTTTCTTTGCCCAGATCTATCAGAGGAATCACTATCTATGGCAGCTATAAAATGTATTTCTTGAATAATAAGACTTGAAAATCAAAATAACTCTTTGATCCATGGGCTGCAGAATGGATGTTGTATTAACAGGCATGAAAACCCATGCCTTATGCATCTCCTTGTACAACCCTATCAAAACACTTGGGTAACTAGGTATATTGTCAATGAACAGTAATATTTTGAAAGAAATCTTTTTCTTCTGAGCAGTAGGTCTCAACAGTGGGCTTAAAATATTCAGTAAACCATCCTATAAACAGATGTGCTGTCATCCAGGCTGGAATGTTCCATTTCTAAAGCATCAGCAAAGTAGATTTAGCATAATTCTTAAGGGTTCTAGAATTTTCAGAATGGAAATGAGCATTGACTTCAACTTCAGGCCACCAGCTGCATTAGCACCTCACAAGAGAGTCAGAGTGTCTTTTGAAACTTTGCAGCCAGGCATTGACTTCTCCTATTTTGCTAGGAAAGTCCTACATGGCATCTTCTTTCAGTAGAAGACTGTTTTGTCTACACTGAAAGTCTGTTGTTTAGTAAAACCACCTTCATTCAGATCTTCTGGATCTGTGGCTTCTTCATCAACATTTGCTGCTTCACCTTGCACTTTTAACTATAGAAATGACATTTTTCCTTAAACTTCATGAGACAATTTCTCCAAATGTTTCTTTTGCAGCTTCCTCAGCTCTCTCAGCCTTCATAGAATTAAAGAGTTAGGGCCTTGCTCTAGGTAGGCTTTGGCTTAAGAGAATGCTGTGGCTGGTTTGATCATCTATCCAGACCACTTAAACTTTCTTCATATCTGCAATAAGGTTGTTTTGCTTTCTTATTAGTCCTGTGTTCACTGGAATAGCACATTCAATTTCCTTCAAAAACTTTTCCTTTGCATTCACAGCCCGGCAAACTGTTTAGCATAAGAGGTCTAGCTTTTGGCCTATCTCAGCTTTCAATATGCCTGACTCACTAAGCTTAATCATTTTTTTCCAGGGCTCAGGAGATCCTTCCGCCTCAGCCTCCTGAGTAGCTGGGACTACAGGTGTGTGCCAACATGCCCGGCTAATTTTTTTTTTTTTTTTTTTAGATACAAATTATAACAACATCACCCAGAATGGTCTCAAACTTTTGGGCTCAAGCAATCTTCTGCCTTGGCTTCCCAAAGTGCTGGGATTACAGGCATGAGCCACCATGCCTGGCCAGCTTAATCATTTCTAGCTTTTGGTTTAAAGTAAGAGATATGTAACTCTTCCTTTCATTTGAACACTTAGAAGCCATTGTAGGTTCATTAAGTGGCCTAAGGTCAATATTATTGTGTCTCAGGGAATAAGAAGCTTTGATGAAAGGTGGAGGGAAAGGGAAACCTGGTTAGTGAAACAATCAGAACGCATACAACATTCATGGCTTAAGTTCCCCAACTAATATGGGTGGGCTATGTGTTGCCTCCAAACAAGTCCAATAATATCATCAAATTTCACTGATCACAGATTATCATGACAGATATAATAATAATGAAAACATTTGCAATATTGTGAGAATTAGCAAAATGTGGCACAGAGACACAGAGCGAGCACACACTGTTGGGAAAATTGTACAAAGCTTACCTGACACAGGATTGCCACAAACCGTCCATTGTTGTTTTGTTTTGTTTTGTTTTGTTTTGTTTGAGTTGGAGTCTCATTCTGTCACCTAGGCTGGAGTGCAGTGGCAAACTCACAGTCACCACAGCTTCAACCTGCTGGGCTCAGGCCACCCTTCTGTCTCAGTCTTTCAAGTAGCTGGGACCACAGGTGTGACTATACTCGGCTAATTTTTTGATTTATGGTAGAGACAAGGTCTCACCAAGTTGCCCAGGCTGGTCTCAAACCCTAGGCTCAGGCAATCTTCTTGCCTCTACCTCCCAAAGTGATGGGATTACAGGTGTGAGCCACTGAGCCTGACTTTCCATTTGTAAAACACGAAATATCTGTGAGGCATGATACAGTGAAGCAAGGTGAAACAAGGTATGCCTATAATTCAACTAGCCCAGCTGTGCCCTTTAGACATGGGCTATTGATGTCTTCTCAAATAATCCATCCTTGCACATTGATTAGTTATCAGTTCCTGATTACAACAGTCAAACTGCATATTCTTTCCACGCAGTTATTTAACAAGATGTTCGACATCACCTTCTCAGTCTCACAGAGAGAAAACTTCCCTAGTGCCTGAGACAGACCATTCAAGTGTCCAAAAGTGAATGTATGTCTAAATCATTTTGAGGCTTGAACAGAATAACAGGTGCATCTGATCTGGCCCTAAATTAGGAATTTTTTTTAAAAATCACTAAAAGAAAAATGGCCAAGAGAATGTTAGACTAATTAAGATGAGTTCATCAACAGTACAAGTCAGGCCTGTGAATATCTTAGTCAAAATAAGACATGAGGACCAGGCGTGGTGGCTCAAGTCTGTAATCCCAGCACTTTGGGAGGTCAAAAAATAAGACCTAAGGCCCAGAAGATGCGAATCAAATAGTTTTGGACTGTAATGATCTACAATCATTATACAAAAGCATATGAAGAAAGATTTTCAGTGGAAAAATCTTTCCACTAGACCTAGTCAATAGTCAAACACGTACTGAGAATACATCACTCACAGAGCCAGACATATAGCCGTAAATAAAACCAGTAAGATCTTTATCGGTAGAGGGTGGCATCCAGCAATGTCGGAATCCATCAAGACATGTATAACAACTCACCTGCCAAGCCAACCAAGAGCAATAGTTTAAAATAATAATAAATAAGAAAAAAAAAATGTTTCCTCTAGGAGCTTCCAAATTTTGAACATTAACAAAAATTATCCAAGAAAATCAAGTCTTCTGTCTTAATACCACATAGGTTTTATTTTCAATTTTTGTTTACTTCTACAAAAGAAATAAACAAGTCAAAATTCGGGCTTCTTTTATTAGAAACTAATTTGAAAAGTTTTTTTTTTAATTTTAGACATTTCGCCCAATAAATTCTTGACACACACATATACACAGAGTTCAGGAGAATATAAGCAAAGTGCTATCTAATATTACTACAGCATCATATTTTATTTGTTTGTTTGTTTATTTATTTATTTTTGAGTTGGGGTCTCACTCTGTTGCCCAGGCTGGAGTGCAGTGGCATGCTCACGGCCATCAAAGCCTTCACCTACTGGGCTCAGGCCATCCTTCTGCCTCAGCCTGCCAAGTAGCTGGAACTACAGGTGTACCCTGCCACGCCCGACTTATTTTTTTATTTATTTATTGTAGAGACGAGGTCTCATCAAGTTGCCCAGGCTGGTCTCAAACCCCTGAGCTCAGGCAATCCTCTTGCCTCAGCCTCCCAAAGTGCTGGAATTATAGGCTTGAGGCGCCATGCCCGGCTACAGCATCTTATTTAAAGGAAAACGTAGAATACTCTTCCACAGGACCAAACAGAACCAAACTCAATTTTTTAAATACAAAATTCACACAATAGGCTGGCGTGGTAGCTCACGCGTGTCATCCCAGCACTTTGGGAAGCCAAGGTGGGAGGACTGCTTGAGCCCAGGAGTTCGAGACCAGCCTAGGCAAATAACAAGACCCCATCTCTACTAAAACACACACACACACACACTCACACACACACAAACACACACACAATAATCCCATTCAGTCTATCAAAGTTTCTTATAAAGTGGTTCTATAATTTTTTTCACTGCTATTACAAATAGGATGGCAGTCATACAAATTTCTTTATTACTTTGGAAGTATAATTCTTGTATTTATTTGCTTATCATAATCATCATTCCAATTTGAATTATTCTCCGGGTTTGTTTGTTTGTTTGTTTTGTTTTGTTTTTGAGTAGGAGTCTTACTGTGCCACCCAGGCTTGAGTGCAGTGGCATGCTCATGGCCACTGCAGCCTCGACCTGCTGGGCTCAGGCGATCCTTCCACCTCAGCCTTCCAAGTAGCTGGAACTACAGGTATGCACCCACCGTGCCCGGCTAATTCAGTTTTTAATACTAGAGAATTCTCCTTCTCACAGTGATGACTGCAGTGCAGAACACCATCATTAACTATAAACACTTTAAATGTCAGCTCTGTAAAACTAGATGTTGGTGAAAGACCACGGGGAGAAAGGCAATGTCACACCTTCTCTCTACAAGATCTGTATTTGGTGAATTTTGCTTTAAAATAGTCTAGTAATGCTGAATATTAACTATAGATTGTAATTTGATATCCATGACTTTGTAACAATTGGCATAACAGTCAGAAACTGTCTCCAAAGAAACCAACCAATGATCCAAGGACAGGAACACAAAAACATGCGCCGAAACTCATGCTTTAGACACTTCCTTTGTAATACTTCCAAAGATTAGCATGAAGAGATGACCCAAGAAGAGACAGATGGACAGGGAATTCACCCCTGTTTGAGGGATGAAAAATTTGTGGGCTGCAGGGACAAAGTCGTCTCCTGACCAAAGTTGTATCACTTTTTGGACAACTGACTGGGCCAAGAACTCAGTTCTCCATATTCCCAGCACCTGTCACACCAACATTAGAGAAGGACCAGTCCCATGAGCACATACCCTCCAAATCTCCCATGAGTCTTCTCCTTCATTGTCCAAAATGTGTGCCTTTCCCACTACTTGTATCTAAAATGAACATTTTTTTGCCAGGTGTGGTGGCTCACACCTGTAATCTCAGCACTTTGTGAGGCTGAGGCAAGAGAGTTGCCTGAGCCCAGGGGTTTGGGACCAGCCCGGACAATTTGGCAAGGACTCGTCTCTAGGATAAATCAAAAAATTAGCTGGGCATGGTGGCATACACCTGTAGTTCCAGCTACTTGGAAGGCTGAGGCGGAAAGATCACCTGAGCCCAGCAGGTCAAGGCTGCGGTGGCCGTGAGTCTGGGTGACAGAGTGAGACTCTAACTCAAAATTAATTAATTCATTAATTAAATAGACTTTTAACCAAAAAAATGAACATTTTAAAATTACTCTCTTTCTAAGAGTTTAACCAGAATCTATTTACCTAAATCTGTTTGTTTTTTTAAAGTATAAACCTGGCCAAGCATGGTGGCTCAGCCAGTAATCCCAGTACTTTGGGAGGCCAAGGCAAGAGATTGCCTGAGCCCAGAGGGTTCAAGATCAGCCTGGGCAACTTAGCGAGACCATGTCTCTACAATAAATCACAAAAACTAGCTGAGCGTGGCAGCATGTATCTGTAGTTCCAGCTACTTGGAAGGCTGAGGCGGAGGGATCACCTGAGCCCAGCAGGTTGAGGTTGCAGTGACCATGAGCGTGCCACTGCACTCCAGCCTGGGCGACAGTGAGACTCCAACTCAAAAAAAAAAAAAAAGTATAAACCTAGGAAATGCTTTTTTTTACACAGAAGTAGAAAGTAACATTTATTCATCAAACAGTTTGTTTTTTTTAATAGAGACAGAGTCTTGTGATGCTGCCCAGGCTGGTCTCAAAACTCCTGGTCTCAAATTATCCTTCCACCTCGGCCTCCCAAAGTGCTGGGATTACAGGTGTGAGCTACCACGACCAGTCTCAAAGTAACATTAATTCCTAAATGTAGTCTAGTGATTTGGGGGTTTTGATTCTATATAATATAAATTCTATTTTTTAAAAAGAGCAAAAGAAACCAATACTTTTTTTTTTGAGTTGGGAGTCTCACTCTTGCACAGGCTGGAGCGAAGCGGCATGATCACAGCCAGCAGCCTCTACCTCCTGGGCTCAGGTAATCCTTCTGTCTCAGCCTTACAAGTAGCTGGAACCACAGGTGAACACCACCATGCTCTGCTAATTTTTTTATTTACTGTAAAGACAAGGTGTCACCAAGTTGCCCAGACTGGTCTCGAACCTGTGGTCTCAGGCAGTCCTCTTGCCTCAGCCACCCAAAGTGCTAGGATTACAGGTGTGAGCTATAGCGCCCGGCTGAAAGCAATGCTATTAAAACAGTAAAATAATTCTAGACAAAGCAGAGGCCATAATCATCATAATTTTTTAACCTTTTTTGTACATGTGTCAAAACAACATTTAACTAATCTCAACTCAGCATTTCTTTTCCATTTGTTATAATTCAGCAATGGGCTGGGCTCTAGGAAAAACAGAAAATGAAATATGGCCCTAAGAAAGTAGAAAGACAATTTAAATTTGAAATGCTGAAACAGAGTGTCCTGTGAGTGCCATTTTGTCCCCTCAAAGCAGGGCTCCTTTTGATGTCATGGGAGAGTTCACGGAGCAGGAACACAGGGGCACGGGAAGAAAAGGCGAGCGGGTGGACAGTGGCTAGAAGCTGGCGTCAAATTTCAAGCCTTGGGTACTGACTTGTTCTTACAGCCCTGAAATCATATTCTGAAATGTAGAAACCTGCTGATTCTGAATTCACTTGAAAGGAAAGGGCTGGGTCCCCAGACCCCTGAGGACTTTCCTTGATAACCAGTGGAAAGGTCTTAAGGGATCCAACCAAGGGATCTCGAGATGGAGGAATCTGCTGAATTGTGATAAGAAAATGTAAGAAGCCATTTCTACAGAAACAACACACCAGGAAAACAATAAAATTAGACAAGGGGAAAAAGTGACAAGTGGCTTTTTCAAAATAAAAATTGTTTGTGCTTCAGAAGTAGTTTTATTTTTAGCTATCAATTAGGACAAAAAGTAGAAATGTGTGTGCCTAGCCTTTTGCTTCTAATTTAAGCATCAGGAAATCGTACCATTTGCCCCAGATTATTCCAGAAACGAATGTCATAGAGCCAATTTGACATGGCAGGCCTGCGGTCAAAGACAGACCAAACCTCAGGCCTGCTGTCTTCCCCTGGTTTTTCTGGGTTCTTCTGTTCCTTCCCAGGAAGACTTTGTAAGGCACAGGGGATTTTTACCCTTGAGTTGTGCCCAAGCAGAGCCGCGGGCTGCTCTAAAGATGATATCATCTTCTCTGCCCCTTTCTCTGCCTGGATGATTGGATGTGCTAGAGTTTAAGGTCTGCAGAACCAAAATTCCCGGTAAAAAACATCACTTGTAAGTTGGAGTCAGGCTGGACCTCAGCGCAAGTGCTGCCCGTAGGAACTGTAAAAACAACCCACGAGGATTTAGTTCTCAGGCAGATGGACGAGATGCCAAGCATTTCCCAAAACGCTGAAAATTCAAGGGCATTCATTGGTGCTCCCTATTGATGGGAAGCCATTATAGGAACCCCATGTTAAGCCACTCATTTAAGTGAGTGATTAAATCACACTAAACCATTCAAGGCTGTTTTAAATAACAGGTTAGTAACAGGACAGGAATTTCTAGGTCCTCGCTGCAAGGTGTAGTCATATAGGGAAGTTACAGCAAACTAGGCCAGCACAGTATTTCCGTCTTATCTAATTTAGCCATTTAAGGTCTTCCACCTTGTCCTCAACTCAGAAAAGAGAGAGAGAAGAAAAGCAAAATTAGGCCAGGCGCAGTGGCTCAAACCTATAATCCCAGCACTTTGGGTGGCTGAGGCGAGAGGATTGCCTGGGCAACTTGGTGAGCCCTCGTCTCTACAATTAATCAAAAAATTAGTTGGGCCTGGTAGTGCGTGCCCATAGTTCTGGCTACCTGGAAGGCTGAGGAGGAAGGATCGCCTGAACCCAGCAGGTTGACGCTGCAGTGGCCGGGGGCATGCCACTGCACTCCAGCCTGGGCGACAGAGTAAGACTCCAACTCAAAAAAAAAAAAGCAAAATTGAAAGAAAAAACAAAGTAAACAAATTATATCAATCACTCTTCCATCTTAAGGAAGAAAAAAAACCAACTTGTATATTTATATATTTTCCAGCACCTGTTCAATGCTTTATTATGTGATGTTTCAGAAAAATAAATAGACCAGGCAACCCTTCGAATACCAAAGGTGATCTGAAGAGCTACATTGTAACCCAGCCTGTTCAGAATTGGTCTGTCACACTGTTTTAAAATTTTTATTTAAAAAAGCCCCGAGTTCTACGTCTTTATCTTCATAGGCTTCATAGAGACGAATAAATAGAAATTGCTTTTCTGAAAGCAATTTTGAAAGACGAGAGGATTCTTAAAAAAAAAATGCAACTTTTAGAAGACTATCTTTTTAGTCAGGGTCTCACTCTGTCACTCAGTCTGGAGTGCAGTGGCATGATCACAGTTCACCACAGCCCTGACCTCCTGGGATCTGGACTACAACCGCACACCCACACCACCATTCCTGACTAATTTTTTTAATTCTGTATAGAGACAAGGTCTTGCTATGTTGCCCAGGCTGATCAAACTCCTGGACTCAAGCAGTCCTCCCGCCTTGGCCTCCCAAAGTGCTGGGATTACAGACACAAGCCACCATGCCCAGCTGGAAGACTTTTTAACATCTCTATCCTAAATCAACTTTTTAGAGGCTGCCAAGTCATTACAGGTGTGACTTAAAGATCTGTTACCTAGTGGGTACACTTAACGCCCAGACAAAAAACTATTTGTACCCACTTAAAGCTATTGAAATAAAGAAGAAAAAAAAAGGTCTGTTGTCTAATACAAATCGCCAGAAAATACTCGAACTTTTAGATCTGCAGATATTGCTAGAGTCTCTATTTTGAAAGAGAGGAGACCGGGTGCTGTGGCTCATGCCTGTAATCTCAGCACTTTGGGAAGCTGAGGCGAGAGGATCACTTGAAACCAGGAGTTCAAGACCAGCCTGGCCAACATAGCGAGATCCCATCTCTACAAAAAAATAAAATTAAAATATATAGAAAGAGGGGAAGAGAAGTATGACTAATAACACGTAAAACAACCACAAACAGTAAGTGCATCATCAGGGCCAGTCCCTGTCCTGAGCACTTTACATACATTATCATATTTAATCTTTACAATAACCTGTAGGGCAGGCATTACTTTTCCTACTCTACAGGTGAGGAAACAGGAGCTTATAAAGATTATCTTGTGCAAGTCCATTTCATCAGTAAGTGAACTGAACTCAAATTTATGTGGCTATGTGTGTATTCTTAGCCACTATTCTCCACTTCCTCCTAAACCAAGCTCAGCAGGAAAACAGCACACTCCCCAAAAGTACAACCTCAGACATGCAGGTTCTTCATAGAATCAGGGAATCTTGGCTGGGCGTGGTGGCCTCTATTCCCAGCACTTTGGGAGGCCTAGGTGGGAGGATTGCTTGAGCCTAGGAGTTTGAGATCTGCCTAAGCAACATAGCGAGATCTCATCTCCTAAAAAAAAAAGAGAGAAAGAAGCCGGGTGTGGTGGCTCACACCTGTAATCCCAGCACTTTGGGAGGCTGAGGCGAGAGGATTGACTGATTCCACGGGTTCAAGACCAGCCTGGGCAATATGGCAAGACCTCATCTCTACAATAAATCCAAAAAGTTATCTGGGTGTGGCGATGCATGCCTGTAGTTCCAGCTTTGGAAGGCTGAAGTGAAAGGATTGCCTGAGCCAAGCAGATTGAGGCTGCAGTGGCTGTAAATGTGCCACTGCACTCCAGCCTGGGCGACAGAGTGAGACTCCAGCTCCAAAAAAAAAGAGAGAGAAAAAGAAGAGAGGAAGGGAGGAAGGAAGGAAGAAGAAAGAAAGAAAGAAAGAAAGAAAAAATGAAATCAGTGTGGTCACCCTTATGTGGTATCTAATACCCCCAATACCTCAGACATTAATTCTATTTAGTAAGCTCAGCTTCCTGTTAGGAAGTTTAGTGAGTGAGGAAAAGAAAAGGGAAAAAAAGCAGTCGAGGTTATCACAGAAAGATCTGTGATATTCCCTTTGCCTTGGAAGGGGGCAGAGAAAAATAACTAAGTCAGAGTCTCATACAGCAATGTAAAATAAGCTCTCTTCTTCAGTTACAAATTAATCAGTTCTACAAGTGGGTACCACATATTAATTGAATTATGCCCTTACATTTGCTCCCAGACATGGAGAAAGAATAATGGTGTGTATAAGCCCCAGACCAGGTACTTTTCAAAGTTGGTCAGTAAAAGAGTGATATTTTTCTCATTTGCATACAGAGACTCTAGGACCATCCATCAAAATTTACGAGTCCAGACTACTCATCCATGGAAAGGCAAGCAAGTTAACCTCAATCGGGAAACGCAGTTCCACAAATGGTGTATTGTCAAATGCATGTTCAAGGACACTAGAGACAACAGAAGAAGAAAATTTTTTTTTTTTTTTTAGTTGGAGTCTCACTGTCGCCCAGACTGGAGCGCAGTGGCCGCTCCCAGCCACTGCAGCCTCGACCTGCTGGGCTCCGGCGATCCTTCCGCCTCAGCCTTCCAAGGAGCTGGAACTACAGGCGCGCGCTACCACGCCCGGCTCATTTTTGATTTATTGTAGAGATGAGGTCTCGCCGCGTTGCCCAGGCGTGTCTCAAACCCGCGGGCTCAGGCAATTCACTCACCTCGGCCTCCCAAAGCGCGGGATTACAGGCTGAGCCACCGAGCCTGGCTGAAGGAGAAATTAAAGAGCGAATCAGAGATGACTTACAGTTAAAAATGTAAATGTGTGTGCCTTTATCTTCCCTCACTCCTGAAACTCCCTAAAATTACAGTAAAGAGACTTTTGTTTAGGGCACCATTCTCAAAGGCAAAGAGACTGGGGAAAGAGAAAATAGCAAAAAAAAAAAAAAAGAAAGAGTAATTTATTGATTTAAAAATAGAGGTTGGGCCGGGTGCGGTGGCTCAGCCTGTAATCCCAGCACGTTGGGAGGCTGAGGCAAGAGGATTGCCTGAACCCAGGGGTTCAAGACCCGCCTGGGCAACTTGGTGAGACCTCATCTCTACAATAAATCAAAAATAGCCAAACGTGGTAACGCGCGCCTGTGTTTCCGGCTACTTGGAACCAGGCTGAGGTGGAAGGATCACCTGAGTCCAGTAGGTCGAGGCTGCGGTGGCCATGAGCATGCCGCTGCACTTCCAGCCTGGGCAACAGAGTGAGACTTCAACTCAAAAATAAATAAATAAATAGAGGTTGGAAAGTAAAAAGGATAAATGCTAATAAAGTAAGAAGTTCCAGAAGAAGGCTTCCAGAGAGATGTGTCCAAGAAGATGAAACTGACAGAGCTTCTCATCGACTTGGATATATGCAAGGGAAGATTAGAAATGACTAAAGAGCCGGGCGTACTTCACTGAACTTTTCAAAGTGGTTCAAGAAAGGAAAAATAGCCAGCACTTTGGGAGGCTGAGATGGGAGGATTGCTTAAGCCAAGGAGTTCAATACCAGCCTGGGCAAAATAGGTTAGTTCATAGGGAGGAATATATAGGGAGACTTCGTCTTTACAAAAACATCCAAAAATTAGCCAGGTGTGGTGGTGCATGCCTGTAGTCATAGCTATTCAGGAGACTGAGGTAGGAGGATCGCCTGAGGCCAGGAGTTTAAGGCTGTGATGAGCCATGACTGTACCACTGCACTCCAGCCTAGGCAAAATAGTGAGACCCTGGCTTGAAAAAAAAAAAGTAAGAAAAAATAACGCACAGAAAAGGAAAAAACAAACAACCCCATTATAAAATGGTCAAAAGATATGAACAGACACTTCTCAAAGGAGACATCCGAGCAGCCAACAGACACATGAAGAAATATTCAACCTCACTAATCATCAGGGAGATGCAAAACAAAACCACTCTGAGATACCACCTAACTCCAGTCAGAATGGCAATTATCAATAACTCAAAAAATAACTTGCTGGAGAGGGTGTGGCGAAAAGGGAACACTTCTACACTGTTGGTGGGAGTGTAAACTAGTGCAACCTCTGTGGAAAGCAGTGTGGCGATTCCTAAAAGCTCTAAATATCAACCTCCCATATGATCCCGCGATCCCCCTACTGGGAATATACCCTGAAGAACTCAAATCACTCTATAAAAAAGATACCTGCACACGTATATTTATTGCAGCATTGTTCACAATAGCAAGAACCTGGAAGCAACCATGCCGTCCATCAAAAGAGGACTGGATTTTTAAAATGTGGTACATATACACAATGGAATACTACGCAGCCATAAAAAAGAACAAAATCATGAATTTCGCAGCAACCTGGATGGAACTAGAGTC
>CAUYQG010153677.1:0-14950 GCA_963574415.1 Tarsius wallacei
GACAGACAGGCTGGGACTTGCCCTGTCTTCAAGGGGCCCTAAGTGAGTAGGAGGAGGCAATACACCAATCAGAACAAACTCAGGCTCACGTGAACCCCGTAGTTGCTGCCTTTTGTGGGGTGGTTCAGACATCCAGCAGTCAAAGGCCAGCTACAAAAAGGAACTTAGGATCCCTTACAGGTTGGACAGGACCAGGGATTGGTCCTCTGGTAACTGGCACCAGTTCCAGCTCTGCCACTGGGCTGCGAGATGGCTAGGGGCCAGCCCTTTCCTCTATCTGGGCCTCTGGCTCCTCACCCATCAGTGGGGATCACACTGGGTGGGCCTCAGGGGTCTTCCTAGCAGTGAATTTCTGTCATCTTAAAATGATCTCTTAATGGAAGGGCAGGAGACATGGGCAGCTCCCTCGAGGGCCTCCAGGGAAGCCAGACCCCCTATGACACGTGGACCGCTCCATGGACTCTACTTCTGCCTCTGAAAAGGGAGGCACTCCGGCCCCGCTCCCACCCCACCTTCCTGCTCGGGGAGCTCTGAGGAGCTGGGGAGGACCACCCCGGTCATCAACATGAGGAAACTGAGGCCCAGGGAGGAGAGGGCCCTGACCAGGCCATCGGTTCAATAGAGTCTCAGACAGGAGCCTGGTCATCTACCCGGGGCCAGCCCCGTCCACACCAGGGAGGCCAGGGCTGAGTGAGGAACGATCCTTTTTCTGCCTGCTTCCAAGGAGAAGCCAGACCCAAAGCTCAAGCCAGAGCCTGTCCCTCTGCTTCTGAGAGCTGAGTTGGTAGAACAGCGGGCGGCAGGCAGGAGGGTTGCACTCCTCTATGGGGCTCCCTCATGCCCCCCCGGTCTGAATCAAGCCCTCCCCAGGGTGATGCATGAGAGGAAGTAAAAATTAAATGCCAATGTGGCAAATATGGGGAAACTGGCCAGACAGGTCCCCAGGGGTGCCCAGGGCGGTGAGAGCTCTTTGGGTCACCCCACCCTCTGAGTCAGACAGGCCTGGCTCTGCCAGAGGAGGCATCCCCCAGGCCGGGCAGGAAGCCCTGCCTGCTGGGGCCCCTCCCTTGCTCTGTAGCCTAGGAGCTCAAAAATTCAGCTGGAGTCAGTATCATCCCTCCCTTCCATTCCACCCACCTGCTGCCACAGGAGCCTGTCTCTAAACTCAAGGCCCAGGTACCTCTTGGGGCTCACCGCAGCCTCAACCTTCTGTCCTCAGGCAATCCTTCAGCCTCAGTCTCCTGAAAGAAGTTGTTACTGGCTTTTGTCTGGATGATGTTAGGTAGAAAGGTTGCAGGGTGAGGGCGCTCCACACGTTTGTGGGGGGACAGGATGTCAGAGCCCTGCCACGAGATTACAAATGGACCTCACCTGACTCCCTCCCTGACACTGAAGACCTCAGCCTCAACTTGCAAAACTCCAGCCACACCCTCGGCGTGGCCCACAGACAGCTGGCCCTTGGCCTCCATGGACTCATGTGCACCCCACAGCTCGGGCTGCCCTCAGGAGGCCTGACTGGGGAAGAAGTCCTGGAAGTGGGCTCGGGGCCATTTGGGCAGGGATTTCTGGAGTAGGTCTGGAAGAGGGGTGGGCTCTGAAGACATATCCTCTTGACCCTGCCAACTCCTTGCCCCAGAAGGAGGTCCAGAGCAGGGCCCTCCATCGTACGGGGTCCAGAGCCGACGCCCTGGTACCTGGGTCTAAGAAAAGGCAGGTAGATCAAGAGGAAGAGGGCTTCATGGGTGGAGATTCTTCTCTGGCCCCCAGACAGGATCTCAGCTGTGTCAGATTGTGGGGGCAGGGTGGGGGCAGCGATCGAGCTATTTTACAAAACGTCCCTTACCTCTCAACTTCCAAGAAGCTGCCATGTAGGAAACAGACAGGCCCCCTTCATCTTCCATCCCTCCCCCCGCCAGCACCCCCACACTGCACCCCAAAGCCAGGAGAACAACAGACTGGGCTTCCTCCAACTGGGTATACTGGGTGCCTGGAGGGGTTTCCTCTGGCTCTCTGGGGTGGGGTTGAGGGGCCCCATGTCCCTGTTCCCCCTCCTACAGTGGTGCCCCCACCTATGCCTGGCTCTAACTCTGGCTCAGAGTCATCTCTGCGGCTCCACACCCTACCCTAGGGGCTGGGGCCCCAGACCAGGCTCCAGAAGGGATCTGAAGAGGAAGTTTGCATTCCACGATGCGCAGCTAAGAATCAGAGCTGGCCACTGCCCAAGGTCAGCCATGCGTTGCCCGCTGGCCCAGCCCCTGGTGACCCATACTTGGGGCTTGGCTGGGCTCTGAGGAATCCCAGGCATGAGGATGTGTGCGTCCCAGGCATGGGAGGTCACAGAGTGGGTTGCGGGCATCAGTGGGGTGCACCCTGCCTTCTGAGCTCTCAGTGGTACAGCAGGGGGTGAGCAGCATCTCTAACTCCCCAAAAACTTCAAAGGAGGGATAGCCTCATCCTTGAGTAGTGACTGTTTCCTTCCTCCTTTCCTCCTGTTCTTCCTCTTTCTTCTCATCTCTGAAATGCCAGCAGTCAAGAGGGTGGTAGGGGATTCCTGATGACCTGTCTTTGACCATGGGAAAACCCCATCTTCTCAGGTCCAGCCTCACAGACACACCTTGGGAGCTGTGCCCAGAGCAGTGACCAAGGACTTGGGCTACTGCTCACCTGCTAAACTTGTATTAGAACCCAGGGAAAATAGTTTTTCTTTCTTTTTTTTTTTTTTCTGAGACAGGATCTCACTGTCATTCAGGCTAGAGTGCACTGATGTGATCATAATTCCCCCAAACTCCTGAGCTCAAGTGATCTTCCCACCTCAGCCTCCCCGGTAGCTGGGACTACAGATGTGCACCACTAGGTCTGCCTAATTAAAACAAAATTTTGTAGAGTCAAGATTTCACTATGTTGCCCAAGTTGTTCTCAAACGGTCTTCCTACCTTGGCCTCCCATTTTATTGTGATTACAGGCGTGAGCCACTGTGCTCAACCAGAAATAACCTTTCTTGAGCAATACCCTGCAGGACCTATTTATATATTTATTTACTGAGTAGGAGTCTCACTCTGTTGCCCAGGTTGGTATGCAGTGGCACGCTCATGGCTACCGCAGCCTCAGCCCACTGGGCTTAGGCGATCCTTCCACCTCAGCCTTCCAAGTATCTGGAACTACAGGCGCGTGCCACCAAGTCCGGCTAATTTTTTAATTTATTGTAGAGAAGAAGTCTCGCCATGCTGTCCAGGCTGGTCTCGAACCCCTGGGCTCAGGCAATCCTCTCGCCCCCGCCTCCCAAATTGCTGGGATTGCAGGTGTGAGCCACCACACTCAGCTGAGAACCTCTTTAAATGTGCAGTGGCCTCTGGTGTCACAACAAACCTAAGACAGCTGGGATCATCCCCACTTTACAAATGAGAAAACTGAGCCTCAGAAGACAAGAGAGGGATATACTTATTGAGCACTGGCTATGTGTCAGATACTGTCATTGATTGCTTTTAGACAATGCAGTTAAGATCACAAACCTGGTCTGCCTGACTTCCCAGTTGATGTTCTTTCTACTCAATCACAATATCTTTTTTTTTTTAAGCAAAGAAAGAAAAGTTTATTTAAAAGTAAATTAGAGAGAGAGAAGGGAGAGAGAAGATTCACCTCCCCAAGGTGGGGGAGGGAGCCAAAGCCAGGAAGCATGGCAACAGCCATAGCTCAAAGAGCACATAGCCACACCAGAATCTAGCAAGGCAATGGTCATCAATCACAATATCTTATTTTAAAAAATTATTATTGCAGGCTCGGCACAGTGGCTCGCAACTGTAATCTCAGCACTTTGGGAGGCTGAGGCAGGAGGATTGCTTGAGCCTAGGAGTTTGAGACCAGCTTGGGCAACAAAGCAGGACTCCAATCTCTACAAAACATGTAAAAAATTAGCCGGGCATGGTGGTACACATCTGTAATCCCAGCTACTCAGGAGGCTGAAATGGGAGGATCACTTGAGCCCAAGAGGCTGAGGCTTCAGTGAGCTATGATCACACTACTGCATTCCAGTTTGGGTGACAGAGTGAGACCCTGGCTCAAAAAATATCTATATATATGACTGTATTGGGTGTTTTTTAAAACCATGATACAAACAAATGTTTATTGTTAAGAACCAAGAAATAGAGACAAGTATAAGGAAGGAAATCTATATAAATATCTTCGACTGGTATTTCTCCCCACCCGTGCTTCCTCCCAACAAATCATTGCTGGGAAACTTTCCAGTCTGCTAGGCCATGGGGATTCCTGAAAGACTGTTTCAACTGAACGGGGCTGCTGGTTTGCACACCCATGGAGTGAGGTGACCCATGGTCGTAGCTTCTGGGCGTTTCCTGGGTGTGAGATGAGGAAGTGCTAAGGCCCAGTTTCGTGGAGTTCCCTGCTTGGCAGGACCAGGGCTGGACTCTGCCCCAGGGCGAGGGCCGTCTGCAGCAGCAGCAGCTCAGGGAGTGACTGTGGTTGTGGCCGGCTGCCTGGGCTGGCCCAAGGAGTAGTTGCTGGCTGGCTGGCCCACCGGGACACCCTCAGATGCTCAGATGCTCATTGGCACGTTCAGTGGTTCCCTGCCCACAGGTTGGCCCACCCCTTTCTTGATGTGGGCTGCCACACTCGAAGGGCTACATGGAGAATGGGGCACATGCCAACCCCTGCAGGCAGCACCCCGAGGCACCTAGATCTGTCATTTTCCCAGGGCAGGAGTGCCTAGGTTGGGGCTGTGTCAAGGTTGGGACACGGCCAGCTCCCCAACCGGCTGCAGCAATCAGAGCCCTTCATCTGAGGCCAGCGGTGACCTCCAGCCCACCGCTGCCTGCCTGGCCTGGGACTCCTGGAAAAGCAGCTTCGAGAACTCTCCCTCCCCGGCTCCCCTTCTTCTCTCTCCTACTTCCTCTTCTGCCTCTCTGGAACCAGAGAACCACCTGGAGGCAGTGGCAGCTGTCTATCTCCACACCCTGTCATTGAGGGGTGGCGCTGAGTGTCCAGGTCATTGCCCATACGACACAAGTGAACCTAGTCACTTGGGGGTCTGGACTCACCGAATGCCATGGTCAATGTGGTCCTTGGAGAGCTAGAGGCCCCAAGTGAGATGTCACTTGGCTCTGAGTTCATTGGCAGCAGAGCTGGCTCCCAAACACAGGTTTTCTGCCTCTCTGTCCTGTATTCTTTCTACCCCTCATTCATGCACCCCAGAATGTATTCATTCAACAAACATCTCTTGAACTGCCCAGTCTGCATCAGGCACATACAAAGAATCGGGCATCACCTGACCCTCAAGTAGACTGGGCCGGGCAGCAGAGACCGAGTCATCTGCAGTAAGCTCGGAGCTGTGCTGGAGGAAAAGTGAGAGTGTATATACTGTACTGACAAAGAGAGCTGGCTCTGAGGTTCCAATATTGGCCCTGCTCCTTCTTAGCTGTGTAACCTTGGGCAATGTATTTAACCTCTCTGTGCTCCAGTTTTCTCATCTGTAAAATAAAAACTGCTCCTTAGGGTGACTGTGAAAACTAGTTGGTACATGTGAAGTACTCAGAAGGGTGCCTTGCATACAGTAGGCCCCTGATAATGCACATAGGGCCTGAGGAATACATAGCAAAGAGAAGTTTAATTCTGCAGGGGTTACCAAGAAAGACTTCATAGAGGAAGGGTGTCTAATCTGGGGTTTAAAGGAAAGCTAGGAGTTTGCCGGGCAAAGAAAAGCATCCTAGGCAAAGTAAGGGCAAGAGCAAGGCTGTGGAGGCCTGAGAAGATGTAGAAATGACCTCAGTGACTCAGCCTGTAATCCCAGCATTGGGAGGCTGAGGAGAGTAGATTGCCTGAGCCCACGGGTTCGAGACCCACCCAGGCAATTTGGCGAGACCTCGTCTCTACGATAAATCAAAAATTAGCCAGGCGTGATAGCACGCACCTGTAGTTCTGGCTACTTGGAAGGCTGAGGTGGAAGGATCTCCGGAGCCCAGCAGGTCAAGGCTGCCATGGCTGGGAGCGTGCCACTGCACTCCAGTCTGGGCAACAGAGTGAGACTCCAACTCAAAAAAAAGAAATGAATCTCAAGCGGATACAGTGATTCTCAAAGGGAGAAGGAGCAAATGTAGCCAAAGGCCCAAAAGGCCGAAACACCAGGAGAAGGTGCTTGAATTTCATTCTCTGGCCCCATGGGAGGATTCCAAGCAGGGAAGTGAACTGCTCTGAGATGCTTTTGAGAAAGAGCATCTTGGTGGCGGGCTTGGAGACAATGGCTGTAGTCTGTCATCCAGGGAAGGGACATCAAGGGCCGAGGAAGGGCTGAGGTTTAGGGGCGGTGGGAAGGGAGGACTCGGAAGGGAGGACTTGGAAGTGACTGGCAGAACTGGGTGACAAGCTGGGTTTGCGGGTGCTCCTCAGGTGCCTGGAGAGACAGTGACATATAACTGGCTGTGGGACCTTGGGTGATACTAAAACCTCTCTGTGCCTCAGTTTCCTTATCTATAAGATGGAGGTAGTGAAAAGAACACCTATCTCATCAGGTTGTTATAGAAAGTAAGTTAACAGATGGAAAGTGCTGGAAGAGTCCCTGGTGCAGAACAAGTGCCAGATAAGTAGCAACTGTTGTTGTTACTGTTTTTCGTTTTTTGTTTTTTGAAGTCAGGGTCTTCCTCAGTTGCCTAGACTAGAGTGCAGGGGCACTTTCATGCCTCATCACAGCTGCCACCTTCTGGGCTCAAGCAGTCTTTCCGCCTCAGCCTCCCAAGAAGTTGGGACGACAGGCGTGAGCCACTGCACCGGCTGTTATGTGAAGATGAGGGGTTTGAGGACTGGGAGAAAGGGGATGTCTGGAGGATGCACACATTTGAAGCCTTCCTGACACTTTTTCTTTTGATGTTCTTGTCTTTTGTTTAACTTTTTAAATTATAAGATACACATAGCATTTGCTGTTTTAACTGTCCTAAAGCATACACTTCAGTGCATTACATACATAACTTGTTCTTTGTAACTAATCCTAATTTGCAGGAAGAGTGCAAAGAACTCTCTGGAGTCTTCACCCTGATTCACCACATTCACCTCCTTGGCTCCTTCCTTCTCTTTATGTAGATATGTGTATATATAGTTTCTTCCTGAATCATTGAGGGGGAAGCCCAGACATGGTGTCCCTTTATTCCCCAACACTTTAGCATTACTTTAGTGTGTGCTTCTTGGGAAGAGAGATATTCTCCGCACAATTCCCAAATTCAGGAATTTCATATTGTTACAGTACTAATATCTAATGCACCATCTAGGCCGAATGTGGTGGCTCACACTTGTAATCTTGGCACTTTGGGAGGTCGAGGCAGGGGGATTGCATGAGTCCAAGAGCTCAAGACTATCCTGGGCAGCATAGTGAGACCCTATCTCTTCCAAAAAAATAAAAAAATTAGTCAGGCATGGTGGTGCACACCTGCTGTCCCAGCTACTCGAGAAGGCTCACCTGAGCCCAGGAGGTCGAGGCTGCGGTGAGCTGTGATCATGCCACTGCATTCCAGCCTGAGTGACAGATTGAGACCCCAACTCAAATAAATAAATAAACTAATATGCCATCTATATGCACATATTGCCAGTTGTCCCACTAACATCCTTCTTGGCACACTTCTCCCCCGATTCCAGGATCCAATCCAGGATCACATCCAGCAGTCAGGTGTCACCTCCAAGCACTATTCCTAATGATACTTTTCCTCTGTTCTCTGAGGCTAAAGGGGACAGGTGAGGAAATTCCACACCTGCGGAGACCCAGGCTGTCCACACCTGCATATTCGCACACTGAAATATGTTGCCACCCATGCCAGTGCACTCGATGCCAGCTGCCGGGGTCCTGTGGTGAGCAAGGGAGAGTGATTTAGCTTCCGAGTCCACTCTCCTGGAACTAGAATGAAAATGAACTTCTATTTGCCTTCCCCTGATTCATACCAGTGGAAGGGGCAGCCAGGGAGTCCTGGAGCCCCAGAAGCCCGTGGGGGCCCAACTGGGAAGGAACAATGCCAGACAGGAGCCTGGGACCCTCCAATACTGGGAGCTTCTGAAGGGACGAGGTGGGCCATTGAGACCTTCCCTGAGGGTCAGATAGTGTGTGTCACAGCACAAGCACTGTGGTGAGGTGGGGGGTATGCCGTGAGACCACCTTGTGTGTGAGGGTAGGGGAACCAAAAAAGCTAGAGTCCTGCCTGAGCTGCTGTTACAAGCCACAGAGGAGACAGACTTCCATTCTGTGGTCTGGGCATCTGATGTGTTTTCAGAGTGCTTTAAGATCAAAGGACGGGGTGGGTAGTGTTACCTACGGGCCATAAAGTCCATCCATCTTCCTCTAACATGCATCATTAGCTCTCAGGGTAACCCAGAAGGTGCTGCTTGGATGCAGGGAGCCTAGTTTTGATTGTTTACAATTTTTCCCCCTTGTGGGAAAGAGGATTAGAAGGTACAATCCTTTAACTAGAGCATTGGTTTCCTGAGTTAGGGATATTACCTCGTTTGCACAGTAGGAAATGATGCCTCAATTTTATAAGTGAAGAAAGTGGGTCTCAGTGACATGTAGAAAAGGTAAGGCAGAAAGCCTAGGTCTGCGCCCTGGCTTGTGATTAAGCCAGGTGTTTTTGTTTGTTTGTTTGAGTTGGAGTCTCACTCTGTCGCCCAGACTGGAGTGCAGTGGCCGCTCCTGGCCACCGCAGCCTCGACCTGCTGGGCTCCGGCGATAGTTCCGCCTCAGCCTTCCAAGTAGCTAGAACTACAGGCGCGCGCTGCCATGCCCGGCTAATTTTTTGATTTGTTGTAGAGATGAGGTCTCGCCAAGTTGCCCGGGCGGGTCTCAAACCCGCGGGCTCAGGCAATCCACTCACCTCAGCCTTCCAAAGCACGGGATTATAGGCTAGGTCACCGAGCCGGCTTGTTTGTTTTGAGTCAGGGTCTCACTCTGTCACCCAGGCTGGAGTACAGTGGCCCGATCCCAGCCACCACAGCCTTGACCTGCGGTGCTCAGACTATCCTTCTGCCTCAGCTTCCCAAATAGCTGGGACGACAGGTGTGTGCCACCATGCCTGGCTAATTTTTTGATTTATTGTGGAGACAAGATCTCACTAGTTGCCCAGACTGGTCTTGAACTCCTGGGCTCAAGCAATCCTCCCACCTTGACCTCCCAAAGTGCTGGGATTACAGGCGTGAGCCACCATGCTCAGCCTAGACGCCAGGTTTGAGAAGGGGCTTGTGAAGGGGTTTGAAACAACACAGGTAAAGCTCTTCACATAGGCTGGCACACGGGAGGAGCACAGGCGACCATTTAACATCACTGTCCCCATCCTGCATCTCCGTTGGTCGTCCAAAGTCACATTGCTGGCAAAATCGAGCAGGAATAAGAGTCAAGACTTTTAATGTCGAGTCCCCAAGTCTTTCTACTTTCCAGCTGTGTTCAAAGAGTAATCAGGGATCTTGACTCTGGCTTGTCCACCATCTGGTGAAAATTAGAGTACCTGATGAAGGTTATTAGACAATCAGGGATTTGCTTGCGTGTGTGGTGCATCTCAGGGTGTTGTGAGGGACACACCTCTGAGGGGCTGCGTCCCACTGGGTTTGGGAAATGCTAAGAACTGGTATGTTGTTGGCCATGTGAAAAGAGTAGAGGCAGAAAGATTAGTTGACGGCTCAAGGCCATTCCTGCTTCAGAATTCTTACGAACAAGATGAGCTGTCTCCTGCCCTCAGAATGACCAGAGTCATTCTGAGGTGACCCTTGGTAACCCAGCGTCTTGTGGATATTCTGTAACATCTACCTTGGATGGCTCTTCTTGTATATTAAGCCATTAAACCCAGAGAGTTGATGTCATCAGTCCATCAGTGATTAACAACTGGGCTTACTACGTCCAGCTTTGGGGGGGCCATAAGACATGGTCTCCGAGGAGCTCCCAGATCTTGTTGGAGGATCAAGAGGACCATCTAGGCCAAGCTCAGTGGCTCAGTCTGTAATCCCAGCACTTTGGGAGGCCGAGCTGAGTGGATTGCCTGAGCCCACAGGTTCGAGACCAGCCCGGGCAACTTGGTGAGACCTCGTCGCTACAATAAATCAAAAATTATCTGGGCATGATAGCATGCACCTGTAGCTCTGGCTACTTGGAAGGCTGAGGTGGAAGGATCGCCGGAGCCCAGTAGGTCGATGCTGCAATGGCTGGGAGTGGCCACTGCACTCTAGTCTGGGCGACGGAGTGAGACTCCAACTCAAAAAAAAAAAAAAGAGGACCATCTAGGGTACAAATCAGAGCCCCCCTACTGTGAGGCTTGGCTGTGGGTTGCTCTGGGCAACAGTAGGTCAGTGTGGATTGGTGCAGACATGAGGATAGCTCCTTGGTACCACAGAGCACATTTATTGGGCTCTTACTACCTGCCAGGAGCTGTCAAATGAGATAATATCCCTAAGTGCTTTGTGTACACTGCATCATTTAGTCCTCACAGCATTCTTAGGATGGGTAGAGTCATTCTTTTTTTTTTTTTTTTTTTCCTTTGAGTCGGAGTCTCACTCTGTTGCCCAGGCTGGAGTGCAGTGACACAATCACGGTCACCACAGCCTTGACCTGCTGGGCTCAGGTGATCCTTCTCCCTCAGCCGTCCAAATGTTTGGAACCACAGGCATGCACCACCATGCCCAGCTAATTTTGTGGTTGTTATTGTTTATGTAGAGATGAAATCTATTCAATTTGCCCAGGCTGGCCTTTAACCCCTAGGCTCAGGCAATCCTCTCATGCTTGCCTCCTGAAGTGCTGGGATTATAGGCGTGAGCCACCACAACTGGCCATGGTAGATTCTATTTTATCACCATTTCACAGATGGGGAAACTGAGACACAAAGAGCTTAAGTAACTTGCACAGTCATACAGCTAGAGGGTAGCAGAGCTAAGAGTCAAATCCAGGCAGGCTGCATGCAGAGCCAATGATCTCAACCCCCACCCCTGTGCCATCTCCCAGAGGGCCTCAGCCAATCTTTGAAGAGTGTTTAGGGAGGCGAGATACCACAAAGTGGGAGCTCCACAGACCCGAGTTTGACAGTACTGGTTGTGTGACTTTAGGCAACTTACCAAATGCTTCTAAGCCTCGGTTTCCTTATCTGGTAAATGAGGATGGCCTCTTCTTTGTAGGTTGGTGTGACTAAGATAATGTGTTTAGTTAGAGCACAGTGCGAGAAGTATTATTATTAGAAACGGAGGGTGGAGAGAAAGACAACCAGCATGTGAGATGAACATGAACTGTATTTGTGGGTGGAAAGGGTGGCAGAAAGGAAGTCGGTCAAGCCAGAACACGGGACAGGGGGTGTCACAAGTGAGTTGGAAATGAAAGCTGGCTGGGAAGGATGAGGCCAGGTCGTTGAGGACCTTGAAAGCTGCCATCAAATGCTCTACAGCTCTTCCAAAGGGCAGGTGTGTGGACTTTGTTGACATATGGAAATGTGTGTTTGGAAAAAAAAAATAGGATGCAAAGCAGTATGCACAGACTGACAGCTGTGTAAACACACTATGGTCTGTTAAGCTTCAGGATCAGAAGGGCATCTGCAGGGCTATAAATATTCAAGTTCATCATTTTTTATTTTTCTGTAAACATCCAGTGAAAACTAAGAGTGAATAGGAGGCCAGGCTGAGGGGTTTGGTTTTTCATGTGTGGACACCCATGGGGAGTCACTGCAGATTCTTTTTGTTTGTTGTCTTTTTAATTGAAATGTAATTTGTATACAGCCAATTCTTACTCTTCATGGATTCTGTATTTGCAGATCTGCCCAGTGGCTAAAACTTATTTGTAACCTCATATTCAATACCTGTATGGCTTTTGTCATTTGCAGATATGCACAGAACAGTGAACATTTTGAGCTGCCCAATGCACAGGTTTCCTGCCGACCACAAAGACACTTGGCCATAAACAAGTGTCTTTTTCTGCCTACTGCCATGTTTTTCCTATTTCCTTGATTTTCTTGGTGATTTTGCTGTTTCAAGTGGCGCCCAAGTGTAGTGCAGAAGTGCTGTGCAGTGTTCGTAAGTGCAAGAGGCTGTGATGCGCCTTACAGGGGAAATTCACATGTTAGGCAGAAGTTGTGCTATTGGCATGAGTTCAATGTTAACAAATCAACAGAGTATATTCAAGTGTCTTCAAATAGAAACACACATAAAACAAGGCTATGTGTTGATCGGTAGACAAAAGTGTTGTGACCAGAGTTTTGCAGGAACTTAGCATTGTATTTCCCCTAGGAGCAGTGTATCAGTATTCACTAATGGTGTTCACAGAGATGTTATATAATATAACTACAACAAATAGCCAGAAGTGACTGTACCACAAGACTGACCTTTTTATTTTATTTTATTTTATTTTTTAATTTTTTATTTTTTGAGTTGGCGTCTCACTCTGTCACCCAGACTGGAGTGCAGTGGCCGCTGCCGGCCACCACAGCCTCAACGCTGGGCTCCGGCGATCCTTCCGCCTCAGCCTTCCAAGTAGCTGGAACTACAGGCGCGCGCTACCATGCCCAGCTAATTTTTTTGATTAGCTCGCCAAGTTGCCCAGGCGGGTCTCGAACCCGCGGGCTCAGGCAATTCGCTCACCTTGGCCTCCCAAGGCGCGGGATTACAGGCTGAGCCACTAAGCCCGGTAAGACTGACCTTTTTAAATTCACCCTTTCATATTTTAGTGTACTTACAAGGTAGTGACAACAGTCATCACCATCACTTACAATTTTCAAGCAGTAAGGTGGTCTCACAGAGCAGCTGTTTGAGGATTGTCTGTCCATTTTTCCCCTGTCCCCTGATCTCTCTCTGGTCCCTTTCAGAATGCCCAGGAAAACCATGGGCTGGCTGTGCCTACCCCCTCTGTCCCGGAAGACTTTGCAGACAAAGAAGTGACAGGTAAGAGGACCCTTGGCTTAGGGCTTTTGTCCATCTTTTCTTTCCTTCCTCCTTGGGCCCCCTCCACAGCTGGTGGCAAAGCTGGCGCAGGCACTGCCACGGTCCTTAGGCCTCTTGGTTGCTGGCTGACTTGGGCAGGAGCAGTGGGGCCATGGGTAAAGCAGAGCCAGGGTTGGCTAAGGCCCACCTCTGGCAGGGGAAGAACGGTGAAGGGACAAAGCCAGAGCTGGAACAAGAGCAGTGTGAAGTAGGAGAAAGAACTCGAGTCAGATGGACTTGGCTTTGAACCCCAGCTCCCCCATATTAGCTTTACTCTCTTGGACAAGATGCTTCATCTCTCCTACCTCTGTTTCTTTCTTTCTTTCTTTCCTTCCCCCCCTCCTTCTTCTTTCTTTCTTTGTCGGAGTCTCACTCTGTCTCCCAGGATGGAGTGCAGTGGCACCCTCATGGCCACTGTAGCCTTGACCTGCTGGGCTCAGGCGATCCTTCCATTCCAGCCTTCCAAGTAACTAGAACTACAGGTGTGCACCATCCCCTCGGCTAATTTTTTGATTTATTGTGGAGATGAGGTCTTGCCATATTGCCCAGGCTGGTCTCGAACCCCTGGACTCAGGCAGTCCTCTCAGCTCTGCCTCCCAAAGTGCTGGGATTACAGGCATGAGCCACCGGGTCCAGCTCCTCTGCATCTTTCAGTGAGCAATGGGAATAACGACCCTAGTATGGAGGCATAACGGAAGTGTTAAATGAGATGTAAGTCACTCCATGTCACACCTCTGCTCAAAACCCTCCAATGGCTTCCCACTTCCCACATCACTCAAATGAAAGGCTCTTGCGAGGACTGCCTGAGTCTGGTCCTGTCCGGCCTCACCTTGGGCTTTCTCTCCTTCCTACAGTGCCTCAGGCACACAGTCTCCCACTGCTCCTAAAATACCCCACATGCATTTGCACCTCAGGGTCTTTGCACTGCTGTCACCTTAGCCTGCAGTGCTCGTCCGTTAAACATCTGTGGGCTCTCTCCCTCACTCCTGCTCTCTTCGCTGAAATGTCACCTTGTCAGCGAGACCTTTCCTGACCACCCTATTTAAATAGCACTCTCTTAGCTAGGCTGGGTAGTGCGCGCCTGTAGTTCCGGCTACTTGGAAGGCTGAGGTGGAAGGATCGCCGGAGCCCAGCAGGTCGAGGCTGCGGTGGTCGTGAGCGTGCCCCTGCACTACAGCCTGGGCGACAGAGTGAGACTCCAACACACACACATACACATACACACACACACACACACACACAAATAGCACCCTCAGTACCCCTCTTTCCCAGTGGTGTCTCCCCCTACCCCAGCACTCATCATTGAACGAGGTTATTGCTTACCAACGTCGTAAGTTCATTGTCTATCTCATTGTCCCATCAGAGCATAAGCTTCAGGAGGGCTTATTCTGCCTTCTTTTTGTTTTGTGTTTGGGTTTTTTTTTTTGGAGTCAGAGTCTCACTCTGTTGCCCAGGCTGGAGTGCAGTGACACGCTCCCAGCCACCGCAGCCTCGACCTGCTGGGCTCGGGCGATCCTTCCGCCTCAGCCTTCCAAGTGGCTGGAACCATAGGCACATGCCACCACGCCTGGCTAATATTTATTGATTGATTGATTTTTGATTGATTGATTGATTGATTGATTGTAGAGACGAGGACTCACCAAGTTGCCCAGGCTGGTCTTGTACCTCTGAGCTCAGGCAGTTCACTTGCCTCTGCCTCCTAAAGTGGTGAGATTACAGGCTTGAGCCACTGCACCTGGCTGTTTTGTTGTTGTTTTTTTTTTTTTTGAGTTGGAGTCTCACTCCGTCGCCCAGACTGGAGTGCAGTGGCTGCTCCCGGCCACCGCAGCCTCGACCTGCTGGGCTCGGGCGATCCTTCCGCCTCAGCCTTCCGAGTAGCCGGAACCACAGGCGCGCGCTACCACGTCCGGCTGATTTTTTATTTTTTATTGTAGAGATGAGGTCTCGCCAAGTTGCCCAGGTGGGTCTCGAACCTGCGGGCTCAGGAAATCCACTCATTTCAGCCTCCCAAAGGCGCGGGATTACA
>CAUYQG010153679.1:0-19688 GCA_963574415.1 Tarsius wallacei
GAGTTGGTTGAGAAATTGAGGTTTTGCTTCTGAAATCTCTATCCTGTTCCATTGGTCTATATGCCTGTTCTTGTACCAATACCAGGCTGTTTTGATTATTGTAGCTTTATAATAAAGTTTAAAGTCTGGGAGTATGATACCTCCTGCTTTGTTTTTTTGCTGAGGATTGCTTTGGCGATTTGTGGTCGTTTATGTTTCCATATGAATTCTTGTATTATCCTTTCCAGGTCTGAGAAAAATGCTGCTGGTAATTTAATGAGTATTGCGTTAAATCTGTAGATTGCTTTGGGTAGGATGGACATTTTAACAGTGTTGATTCTTTCAATCCATGAGCATGGAATATTTTTCCATTTGTTTGTTTCATTTTTGATTTCTTTGAGCAGTGTTTTGTAGTTTTCATTTTAAAGGTCTTTCATGTCTCTGGTTAGGAAGATGCCAAGATATTTGATTTTTTTTTTTTTTTTGGTGACTATTGTGAATGGGATTGTGCTTTTTATTTGGACTTCTGTTTGTTTATATTGGTGTCTAGAAATGTGACTGTCTTTTGCACATTTATTTTTACCCTGAGACTTTGCCAAAGTCCTTTATCAGTGCAAGGAGGTTTTTGACAGATTGTCTTGGGTTTCTGAGGTATAATATCATGTCATCTGCAAAAAGGGATAACTTGACTTCCTCTTTTCCTAATGAATACCCTTGATCTGCATCTCTTGTCTGATTGCTCTAGCTAGGACTTCCAAAACTGTTGAAAAGGAGGGGTAAGAGTAGACATCCTTGTCTTGACCGGTTTTCAGGGGAAATGGTTCCAATTTCTGTTTAGCAGTATGCTGGCTGCTTTTTCTGAGTCTAATGATATAATCATGTGGTTTTTGTTTTTATATTTGTTGATGTATTGAATTAAATTTATGGTCTTATGAATGTTGACTCAGTCCTGCATCCCGGGGTTGAAGCCTACTTGGTCATGGTGGATGATTTTTGAGATGTGTTGTTGGATCTGGTTTGCTAGGATCTTGTTGAGAATTTTAGCATCTGTGTTCATCAAGGATATTGGTCTGTAGTTCTCTTTCTTTATTGGATCTTTACCTGGTTTGGATATCAATGTGATGTTAGCTTCATATAATGATTTGTGGAGATTTCCATCTTTCTCAATTGCCTGGAATACTTTCAATAAGATTGGTATCAGTTCCTCCTTGTATGTTTTGTAGAATTCTGCTGGAAAGCCATCTGGTCCAGGGCTTTTTTTGTAGGTAGTTTTCTTATGACATAGTCAACTTCCTAGGTTGTTTTGGCCTATTTAGGGTCTCGATTTCTTCTTGTTTTAACCTGGGGAGGTTATGTGATGTCAGAAAATCTTCCATTTCCTTTAGGTTTTCAAGTTTGTGTCCATACAAGTGTACATAGTAGTCTCTGATAATCTTTTGTATTTCTTCCTGGGTCCGTTGTGACTTGATCTCTTGCATTTCTGTTTGTGTTTATTTGGACTTTTTCTCTCTTTTTCTTGGTCAGTGTAGCTAGGGGTCCATCAATCTTGTTTATCCTTTCAAAGAACCAGATTTTTGTTTCATTGATTTTTTTTTTTTGTATGATTTTTTTGTCTTCTATTTCCAAAATTTGGGCTTTTATTTTGGTGATCTGAATTCTTCTGCTGAAGTTAGGGTTTTGGTGGTCTTGCTTTTCCAGCTTCTTTAGGTGATTTGTTAGGCTGTTACCTTGTGACCTTTCCATTTTCTTCATGTGTGTTTTTAGAGAGATGAATTTCCCTCTTCGTACTGATTTCATGGCATCCCAGAGGTTTTGGTAAGATGTTTCTTCATTTTCATTTGTTTCCAGGTATCTTTTAATCTCTGTTTTGGTTTCCATGTTGACCCAGGAGTTGCTTAGAATTATGCTGTTTAGTATCCTTGTCTTTGTGGGTTTTGGGGGAACTTTGTTGGTGTTCATATTTATCTTTATTTTACTGTGGTCTGAGAAGATACATGACAGTATTTCAATCATATGGAATTTGTTTATGCTTGATTTATGGCCAAGGATTTGGTCAATCTTAGAGTATGTGCCATGTCATCATGTATATTCCATGGTTGTTGGGTGGAGTGTTCTGTAGGTATCAATTAAGTCCTTTTGGTCAAGCGTCATGTTGAGGTTCCGGATCTCCTTGTTGATTTTCTTTTTTTGATGGTCTGTCTAGGGGTTGTGAGTGGGATGTTTAAGTCCCCAGCTATGATAGTGTTAGAGTCAATATATTTTTAAAGTTTACCTAGAAGCTGCTTTATGAAAGTTGGGGCTCTTGTGTTGGGTACATATATGTTTAGGATCTTGTTGATGGATTAAACCTTTTATTATTATCTAAAGACCTTTCATATCTTTTTAAATTTTTGATAGCTTAAATGGTATTTTGTCTGATACTAAGATAGTGACTCCTGCTTTCGTGTTCCACTCGCCTGAAATTTTGTTTCCCATCCTCTTACTTTGAGTTTGTGAGTGTCCTTTTTGGTGAGATGCGTCTCTTGGGGACAGTATATCGTTGAGGCATGATATTTTATCCATTTTGCCATTCTATGTCTTTTCAGTGGTGCATTTAGTCCATTCACATTCAGGCTAGTTATTGAGATGTGAGAGTTTATCCCTGTTGAAATTCTTATAGAGTTTGATGTTATTAATGCTGTTTGTTTGTTGTCTTTCTTTTGATTTTGGGGGTGATTCATGTGTGTTTTCAATTTTTTTTCTGTATTCTTGTGAAGGGCATTGTCATTCTTTTTTTAATACTGTGTTTAATACTTTCTTAAGAGTTTCATGTAGAGCAGGTTGGAGCAGCATAAGCTCTTAGGGATTGAATGCCTGGGAAAGATTTTAATTCTCCATCACTGATGAAGCTTAGCTTAGCTGGGTAGGTAATTCTTGGTTGAAATTATTTATCTTTGAGAACTTTGAGGATTGGGCTCCAAGTTCTGCTAGCCTGAAGTGTTCCTGTAGATAAGTCTGCTGCTATTCTAATTGATCTTCCCCAGTAGGTAGTCTGACCTTTTTCTCTTGCTGCCTTTAGGATTTCTTTTCTTTTTTTTTTTTTTGAGTTGGAGTCTCACTTTGTCACCCAGACTGGAGTGCAGTGGCCGCTCCCGGCCACCGCAGCCTCAACCTGCTGGGCTCCGGCGATCCTTTCCGCCTCAGCCTTCCAAGTAGCTGGAACTACAGGGGCGCACTACCACGCCTGGCTAAGTTTTGATTTATTGTAGAGGTGAGGTCTCGCCAAGTCGCCCAGGCAGGTCTCGAACCCACGGGCTCAGGCAATCCACTCACCTCAGCCTCCCAAGGCACGGGATTACAGGCTGAGCCACCGAGCCCGGCGAATTTTTTTTTTCTTTTATACCTACTTTGTGTTGGCAAATTACTATGTGTCTAGGCATTGGTCTTCTCATTTTTTTTGTCTCTCAGGGGTTCTCTGAATCTCTTGTATTTGAATGGTCATGTCACTGATGAGATGTGGGACATTTTCTTGGAGCATTTCACAGAATGTTTGTTCCAGGGTGGTCTCTATCTGCCTCAGGGATTCCAATTAATCTTAGGTTTGGTCTCTTGAAATAACCGTTCATCTCTCAAAGGTTTTATTCTATCTTTTTAAGCTTCTTTTCTATGTTTTTAACAGCCTAGGTTAGTTCCATATTTTGGTCCTTAAGCTCTGAGATTCTTTCTTCTGTTTGTCTAAGTCTGCTTTCCATGCTTATCAGTTTGTAATTTATTTCATTCGCTGTATTCTTTATTGCTGTTATCTCAGTTATCAACTCCTTCATTCTTTCCTCTTGTCTCTCTTCAATTCTATTTATTCTCTCCATTAATGTCTTGATATCTGGGTTTATGGCTGGAGACCACTCATTCTGGGGGCTGTTCATTGTTTGTGTCCGAAGTAGGTGTTCTCAGTGTCTGTCCTCTCAGGTGTCTGTGTGAGACCCATATTCTTCTTTTGGTTTTTCTTCATTTGTGTAGATTTTTCCTTCCCCCTCTTTTTTTACCTCTTCTTTAATTTTGTTTTTCAGGGATGGCAGGGTAGCTTTTACTTTTGTTTGCTCAACCTCCTGTTCTTCATTATGTGGATCCTCTGGCTTTGTTCAATTCTGAAGCTGTCCATGCAGTGGGGATATAGGTTTGCCCTTGAAAACAAAATGAGGTAGGAAAAAGGAAAATAATGAAAAAAGGAAGGAAGGGAACAAGAGGAAGGTGGAGTGAGAGAAGAATAAGAGGGAAAACAGACAGGTGTACTAACAAACACAAAGACAGAAAAGATTTTTTAAAAACCAAAAACTTATAGACAATCATACAAACACACAAACCAACACCCCCCCCCCCCCATTGATATACTCTCCCTCAAAAATACCCATACTCAAACAGGAAGTCTAACAAAAAAAAATAAAAGAACAGAACTAAGTATGAAAACGTAATCAAAAACAAAGAGAAGAGGAAAAGAAAAAAAACCCCACAAAACTCAAACAAAAAACAAACAAAAAACCCCAAGCAGAACAAACAAACAAAACAAAAAACAAACTCACTCTGAGGCAGTTCCTGTAACTTCAACTTCCTTTGAAGCTCTGGTCTCCAACCTCTCCCTTCTGCTTTCAGTGCAGGCTGATAGGATTGCTCTCAACATGGGTCAGATGCCCCAGGGACTATTGTGGGAGAAGGGTAGATCAGATCTGGATCCACCTGGCTTGCTGCTACTTTTGTCAAGTCTCTCACTCAGATCTGATGGGTCTATGCCTGTTCCAGCATGGGGTAGGGGCACCTGTCTCTCCGAGTTTGATGAGATAACCTCTCCGTCCCAGGGTGGAGGCTGGGTGGAACTGGGTGAGGCAATGCAGGTCACTGCCTGGTCCTGGTACAAAGAAAATGGCTCCAGCCAGTGTTTCCTCACCAGTGGTGGGGCTTCTCTCCAGCTCTCCCTGACTGCTCTCTTCTCAGATCTGGGGCTCCAGCTGCTTTGCTGTCACAGGTGATGGTTTGGGCCGGGCTCCAGGTGATGAGGATCAGCTGTATTTGGCAGGCTTTTCTCAGAAGAGCCCAAGAACAGCAAAGAGCCTGCATGCTGGAGGTTCCAATCTCAAGGTGGTTGGGGGGGGTTGCAGTCACCTCTGGAGGAGAGCCCCAGGTGCATGAACCCCAGCCTTCCCTCAAATGGACTTTCACTCACCCACCGCATATACCCACTCATGCATAGGGAGACTTGCTTTTGTGGAGACTCTCACAGTCTGATCTGTCCCGACACCATCTTGCCAGAAATCCTGTGGAGCTTTTTAATAATTTCATAGCCTTCTATTATATGGATAGATCATGATTTAATCATTTTCTATATACTAATATTGAAGTTTATCTAATCTTTTTATATTGTAAAAATGGTACAGCAGCTCTCATTGTATATATGTTAATTTGCAAATATAAAATTTTAAATGGAGGATACATTTCAGGAGATAGAACTCCTGGGTGTTCTTTTTTGAAATGCTGATAGATATTGCCAAATTGCTTTCCATAAATGTGCCACTAATGCTATCATAACATTGTAGGAGAATTCCTGCATCTCTACATCCTCATTAGGAAGTATGTTTCAAATGTTTCTGTCTTTCCTGATCTGTTAGGTAGAAAATGCTGTCGATTGCAGCATTATTATGAGGGAGTTTGACATCTATGTGCTGTTCGAACTTTCTTTTTTTAAAAAGTGAACTGGAAGCCGGGCTCGGTGGCTCAGCCTGTAATCCCGCGCCTTTGGGAGGCTGAGGTGAGTGGATTGCCTGAGCCCGCGGGTTCAAGACCCGCCAGGGCAACTTGGTGAGACCTCATCTCTACAATAAATCAAAAAATTAGCCGGGCGTGGTAGCACGCGCCTGTAATTCCGGCTACTCGGAAGGCTGAGGCGGAAGGATCGCCGGAGCCCAGCAGGTCGAGGCCGCGGTGGCCGGGAGCGGCCACTGCACTCCAGTCTGGGCGACAGTGAGACTCCAACTCAAAAAAAAAAAAAAAAAGTGAACTAGATAAATTGTGTTACATATATACTATGGGATATTATGTATCCATAAAGAACAACAAAATCATGGCCTTCTCAGCAACTTGGTTGCAGCCTCAGACCATCATATTAAGTGAACTATTGCAGAAGCAAAGAACTGAATACCACATGTTCTCATAAGTGGGCCCTGGACACTAGTCATATACTAGCACAAGGGTGAGATTGGCAGACACTGGACATTGCTAGGGAAGGAAGGGTGGGAGGGGGGCATGTGACAACACACTGAGTACCTGGCCCACTGTCATGAGGAGAGAGGGCCATCTAGAAACCCAGACTTCACCTGCATGCAGCTTACTTATGTAGTAAATCCCCATGTGTATCCCACAACTCCAAAATAAAATAAAAAAATCCTTTGCCAACTTTTCTATTAGGAATATTGGTCCTTTTATTTTTGATACATAGGAACTCTCATGGATTATGCATACAAATTCTTTGCAAGATTAGCTGCATTAACTTTTGTCTTTTTTATTCTTTTGCAATGCAGAAATGATTGATTTTATAAGGTGGGGTTCATAAAATCATAAAAAGAAAACCCAGAATAATTTAAAAACTGTCATTTAACACAAGATATAATACCCTGCATTCAGTCTTTAAGCAAATTCTGTTGGCTTTATCTTTCAGAATATATCCAGAATCCTACTACCCTAATCCAAACTATAATTTCTTATTGTCTGGACTCCTGCAAAAGCCTAAAATCTCTTCCCCTTCTGCCTTGCTTCTCCCTCACCCAGTCTGTTTTCTACATAGCAGCCAGAATACTTCTGGAAGTAGAATAAATTGTGTCACTGTCACTTACGTTCAGAAGCCTCCAATGACTTCTCTTCTCAAAATAAAATCCAAAGTTCTTACAATGGTCTGTGAGGTTATATATTACATGGTCCCTGTTACTTCTCTGACTTCATCTTCTACTCTTCAGCCACTATCATGGCTTCACTTTGACTTCTCTGCCGTTTATTAAAGAAGCTGAATACAAGCTCTTCTCAGCTCCTTTGCACTGATTGTTACCACTGCCTGAAATAATTTTCTTTAGCTATTCCCTAACTTCCTTCTTCACTTTCTATACACCATCCTTTCTCTTCACCTCCACCTTTGTTACTCTCTTTCCTTCCCATACTTTTCTTTTGAATCTGACATATCTATCAATCAATTAATCATCTATTTTTTTCCCTGTGTAGAACAATACTGCCCAGTAGACCTCTCTGTGATGATGGAAATGCCCTGTATCTGCACTGTCCAATATAGTAGCTACTAGCCATGTGTGGCTGTTAAGCACTTGAAATGTAGCTTGTATAATGGAGGTACTGAATTTTTTATTTTATTTATTAAATTATGATACTGTATTATACAGTACAGGCATAGAATTTATGAGAGCGAATCTTGTTTTTATTCATTAATGCGACCCTGTATCTGTATGTCTGCTATGTAATAAATACTTCTCTATTACAGAGCTTATATTTGAACAAAGTGTTATCTGTTGAATGAAAGAAAGAGCAAAGACTCCCATTTATCCTGTTCATCCCTAAATTGACTCCTTAGACATTTTTTTAAATTTAAATTTTAAAGAGTTTTATTTTGTTTTTAATTGATAATCATTTCACACATTTATGGGGTCCAGTGTGATGTTTTGATACATGTATAAGTTGTATAATAATCAAATAAGGGTAATTAGCATATCACCTCAAACACTTGTCATTTCTTTTCGGTGAGAATATTCAAAATCCTCTCTTCTAATTATTTTGAAATATATCATACATTATTGTTAACTATAGTCACCCTGCTGTACAATAGAGCACCAGAACTTATATAATGGTAACTTCGTATCTAGACTTTTTTGATCTGTAATTTCAGATTGAACAGTTTTCTGTCATCTCTAGCAATTCCCAGACTTCCAAGTGTGCAGCAATGATTCTCTAGATCCATGGGGTCCTCTCCACAAAGTTCAGTTTTGCATCACAGTTCCTGAATAGCATAAATCTTATGGATTAGGTTGGAGCATACTTGGCAATGTAGGTTACAGATGAGGGAAAATGCAAGGCGTAGGAAATGGTCTTCTCTATTAGAGTTGATATTTGGGCAGTGTGTTAAATGATGCATCCTTTTCTTCTGTGTTCTAGCCAGGCAACATGTCACACTTTCCCTAAAAAGTCCCAAATCTATCCTCTTTCTCTCCTTTATGCCCCCAAATAAGAGTTCTTTCAACTTCTGAAAATTCCCTGAAGATAGTATCCCTTATGAAGTTCGAGGGACCATTAAACAAGCTGCTTCTACAAGCTTTTTCTTATGTCAAAATCATCAAGATTGTTATTCTCATTAGAAAATTCTTACGACTGAAAATTATTATGGCCACACTTAGTAATAATAATGACAGTTTTAAAAAATAGGCCTAAGTAGCTTCTTAAAGACACTCTTACAACATAAAAAAGGTTAGAATTTAAAAGGAAGGCCGATAACACGGTGTTGGATCATTTATTTGCAAACTGTATTCTGTGGCACTCCTTCAGGAACTGCTGCAGACAACCCACTCATACTGCCTATCCCCAAGTCTTCTGCAAGCCTTTGTTTTATGTTTGTACCATTGTGCAAAATTATTTTGACAATGTATTCAACATTGAGAATTTTGAAAATCACTTCCTTTAGACTCTCTTCATTTATTGATTACCTCAATAGGACTTTTGAAAGAAACTAGATGGCAGTGAGTTTGATGTTGAATTTTCTCACAGAAGGGTCATCAGTGTTGCTGATTTAACTGTGACATATTTGGTTTGGAAACTAGGGATGCAGGTTATGAGGTTGGCATTATGATGAAAAATTGAAGAGTGAGACAGGTATTCTTGTAGGGTCCTGTAGGCAGTCCCTTTCAGTTTATCTAAATTAAGCAAAGCTTGTTTTTCTAATCAGCAGGAAAACAGAGATCCACAGCAAGCTTTTCGATTATGGCTTAAAAAAAAGCAGGAAGAGCAGATGAAAGAAAGAAAGACAGAAGAACTAAGAAAGCAAGAGGAACGCTTGTTCTTCCTTCAAGGAACAGAAGGCCGTGAAAGGGCCTTTAAACAGTAAGTTAAAGGCAGAGCATTTCCCCCCCTTTCCTCATAGTCATTTTAGAAAGTTATATCATCAATTAGCTTGGAAAACAAAAACAAAATGTTTTCTTTCTTACAGTCGATACCTATTCAATTTTAAATTCATGCTTTAAAAATGTGTAATTCTTTAACTCCACAATTTATGTGTTGATACCATTTTTTCAAGATACTTTTCAATACTTTTATTTCTTACTTGTGATAGCTTATCTTGTGATAGCTTTTGATATCTTAACATTTATTTATGTTTGCTTGCTTAATTCCTGAGAGAAATGGGTCAAGATTGGTTGTAGCTTCTACATAGCCCTCATAGTTGCATTTACCAACAAATGTCTTTTTGTAAAGAAAGGCAGGTGGGGCCAGGTGTGGTGGCTCACGCCTGTAATCTCAGCACTTTGGGAGGCCCAAGTAGGAGGACTGCTTGAGCCCAGGAGTTCAAGACCAGCCTGGGTAACATAGCAAGACCTCATCTCTACAAAATAAAAACTTTAGCTGGGTATAGTGGTGCTTGTCTGTAGTCCCAACTGAGGCTGAGGCAGAAGGATCACCTGAGCCCAGGAAGTAGAGGCTGTGGTGAACTGTGACACCATCACTCCAGCATGGGTGACAGAGTGAGACTCTGACAAAAAAAGAGAAAAAAGGGCAGGTGGGCTGAGAAGACAAAACTCTGTAGACCAAATGAAAAGGAGATTTGGGTACATATTTTGGTAATTTAAGACAAACCTAATCTTTTTTCAGTTATCTGGGTAAGACTCTATGTTGCCTCACTGATTCTGAGGACCTGGCCTCATAATTCTGCTAGCAAGCTTTGAGGAGAGTTGGGGAACAAAGTGAATATTGAGTCCAGTTGTTTAAAGTTATTTTCTTTCTTTTGTCTCCTTTTTCTTTTTTTTTGAGTCAGGGTTTCACTCTGTTACCCAGGCTGGGGTGCAGAGTGGCATGGTCATGCCTCACTGCAGTCTTGACCTCCCAGGCTCCGGTGATCCTTTTGCCTCAGCCTCCCAAGTAGCTGGGAAGCTGGGATTAATGCATGTGCCCCCATACTTGGTTCTCTTTTTTTTTTAACTTTTTTTTTTTTCTTTTAAAAAAGTTAGATCTTGCTGTTACCTAGGCTGATTTCAAACTCCTGGGCTCAAGCAGTCCTCTTGCCTTGGCCTCTGAAAGTGCTGGGATACAGGTCTAAGCTACCATGCCTGCCTGGCCTCTTTTCATAGCCTTTTATTATAATAAAAATAGTAAATGTGCATTGTGGAAATGGACATTTCATCACCCTGAAATCATGACTATTAGCACCAGAGTGCATATTGCCTAGATATATCTCTGTATATATACCTACCGTTTTAAAATATAGTTGGGATCATACTGTATATACTACTCTGTATTCTGTTTATTTTCATTAATAATCTCATCTGATATCCAGTCCATATCCATTTCTTCCATGGCTGACCCATAAACGACTTACAGTTGGTTTGCTTAAACAACTATCTAGTTCAGATCATATACCATTGGGCTGTGATGTTTAAGTCTCTCTTACTCTAACACAGTTAGTTGTTTAGATTTCTGAAAAAAAACTATCTCTATATATATATATTAATATATACACACATGCCACATTCACCTTTATATATCAGGTATATATGTATATACAGTTTTTTTTTTATCTTATTTTAACTAGCCAGCTTTATAGAGTTGAATTTGTCAGAATGTGGACTCTACTTCTTTTGATATTTTCATATTTAGGCTTATTTTTCCATTTTAAGGAAGAGATATTTTATGCACTGAAAAGCAAGAGCTCTATAAATCTTCCTAGTAAAAAGAGTAGCAAGGCAAAAAGTCTGTGTGCCAGAATTCTTAATCTGGCTAAGTAATGTTTTAGAATACAGCCAGTTGCAAAGAATGAGTTATTTGAAATCTGCCTAATAGTTATTCACTTAGAAACCCATACTTAGTTTTTAAAAATGTAAAATATTGTGTTTATACCAAAAAAAAATGGCTGTTTTATCATAAGACAAACTTAATTTCAAGCATTTGATCCTTTCTTGTATGAGCCTAGGGCACAAATTTGAAACTTTTCAGTTAATGCTTTAAAAATGTGTTGTGACGGTATTTCATTGTAAATAAATGTTCATTTCCTTTAATTATCTATAGTAGTAACTTTATAGTATGAAGAGTGAATTCAGGTTGATACTCACCAAATCTGATTATCCCTCATTCTACAGATGGCTAAGAAGGAAACGGATAGAAAAAATAGCAGAGCAACAAGCTGTCAGAGAGAGAACCAGACAGCTTCGACTAGAAGCTAAGCGTTCTAAACAGTTACAGAACCACCCGTATATGTCAGAAGCCAAAACTTTTCGTTTTACTGACCATTATAACTGAAAGTATTTATTAAATACTTCATTTGGTAGCTGCTGTCAACAAAATTTTAGATATAAATTCTTATGGCCTGTGCTTTGATTTTACTCTAAATGATGGAAATGGTGTTTATCTTTGAGTGAAGTTGACAGCTAATTTGTTGTTGTTTTTGACTCTAGAACAAAATAAATTTCTTCTCCTACAGTGTTGTAATATGTTATCTCTCAGTCTGTAACAAATAGAACAAAAAATGAATTCTATATGCTTCTACAGTATTTTGTTAACATTTCTAGCTGGAAAACACAAGACAAGGACAAATATCTATTTATATTCCTATTATCATTTAAAAAAATTGTAACAGAACATTTCATAATACTGGAGGAGTGACTTCCTAAACAAGCCCGATTCAAGGCCTAATCCGAAGTCCTATTTATGTAAACTTTGAATATGAACAGTTGTGGCAAGCTAAGCAAGTGTAGACCTAATTCCACCTGTTAATCTTTTTAAAAAATTAACAAGTCAACTTTTATTGAGCTTAAAATGTATTAAAATGTACTGTAAATGCTTTACCTAAATAATATAGTCGTGTGACAACTCTGTCTTATATTACAGATGAAGAAATAAAGTATATAGACACGAACAGAATGCTCATATAGACTATCTGTAGGGTTGCAAAATCCTTTTTCTTAGTTATATTATAAAGCTTACATACCTTGGTAGACATATGAAACAGTTATGAAAGATACAGGAATTCAGTATGTGTAAGGGCATGTAAGGGGTGGAGGACAAAGGTAGACATACAAGTATGATGGAGACTGGAGAGTCACTGTAAGAGTTCTAGTAATTCTTTAAAAGATGAGGGAAAAAAAAGGTACAAATGGGTATTTATACCTTAGTTACTTGACCCTGAATTAGAAAACACAGAGAGCTATTCAATTCTGTCTTAACATCTTGTAGTACTTTGAACATATACCAGGCACTTTAACATTTCATTATAACTGGTCTTGTAGTTGTTTATAGTTATCCTTAAGGATAAGACCCAATTTTACACGAAAATATATATTCCAGAATACTTAGTACAGTACTGAGTATTTATTTACTTGTAACATATGATTTCAGAAAGCCTGCAGGGCTGCAGCACTGAGCAAGAGTAGGTCGGTATTCAAATACTTGACTGATGAGTAAGAATACACATGAAACCATGTAGTCTCCACCTGTCCTTATCTGAAGTAAGGACACGAACAGAATGCTCATATAGACTCTGATCTGTAGGGTTGCAAAATCCTTTTTCTTAGTTATATTATAAAGCTTACATACCTTGGTAGACATGTGAAACAGTTTTACCTGATTTTCTAAGAAAATGAACTATTTTTAACTTAGAAAAAAGTGAGAAAAATCTAGTCTTAGGCAAAATTTGGGAGCTATATGAGGCAAGCTGTTAGAATGGACAATGATGTAATCTTTCTTTCTTTCTTTCTTTGTGAAAGCAGGATTTATTGAGAAGACAGAAAAGCTCCCACAGTGGAAGGGGACCCGATGCAATATTTTTAAGTGATACAAATATTAATATAAATTTTACAGGATGTAATGTAGTAGAATTGGAAGACAGAATTAGAAATCTTGCTTTAGTGGACCAAACCTTTCCTCATTTTTAAAAAAAATCGAGGTGAAGTTCACATAATTTAAAATTAACCATTTAAAAGTGTATAGACAAGTGGCATTTATTCATGTTGTGCAACCATCACCTCTACCTAGTTTCAAAACGTTTTCATGGCTCTAAAAGACTCCATTCCTGTTAGGCTAATCCTTCCCCCCCCAGCCCTTGGCAAACACTGTGAATTTCTGTCTTTATGGATTTCCTATTCTGTAATCTAACATGTATGAAATTTGTTCATTAGTCCTAGCAGGTTTTTTGTGGACTCTTTGGAATTTTCTATTTATAGGATCATGTCATCTGTGAATAGATACGGTTTTAATTCCTGCTTCCTTATTGGATGTCCTTTATTTCTTTTTTGTGTCGTTTGCTCTGGCTACACTTCCAGTGTGATGTTGAATAACAGTGGTGAAAGTGGGTATCACTGTCTGATTCCTGATCTTAAGTGGAAGGCTTTTATTCTTTCACAATCGAATATAGTGTTAGCTATGGGTTTTCATAAACATCCTTTATGAAAGGGTATTGGGATTTTGTCATTGATTTTTCTGTGGCAAGTGAGATGAGATGCTCACGTGATTTTTCTCTTTTGTTCTATTAAGGTGGTATGTTACATTGAGTGATTTTCTTACCTTGAACCACCTTGTATCCCGAGACATCCCATTTGGTCATGGTGTATAATCCCTTCAGTATGCTACCACATTTGGTTTGCTAGCATTTTGTGAAGAATTCTTTTCTTCTGCAAGAAGGATATTGGCCTGTAGTATTCTTGTGGTGTCTGTTAGGGTAATACTAGCTTCATAGAATGAGTGAGGAAGTGTTATGTTCTCCTTTTTTTTTTTTGGGAGAGAATGAGAAGGATTGGTGTTACTACTACTTTAAATAGTTGGTAGAATTCATTAGTGAAAAGATATGGTACTAGACTTTTCTTTGATGGGAGGTTTTTGGTTTTTTAATAGACTTTTTGTTAGAGCAGTTTTAGGCTCACAGCAAAATGGAGCAGAAAGTTACCATGTACCCCTTGCCCTCCCACAACTTCTCCCACTATCAACATCCTGCACCAAACTGGTACATCTGTTAAAAATCAATGAACCTTCACATCATTATTACCAAAAGTCCATGGTTCACATTAGGATTTGCTCTTGATGATAAGAGGTTTTGGATAATTGATTACTTGTGATAGGCCTGTTCAGATTTTGTTTCTTCTTAAGTCAGTTTTGGGAATATGTGTCTTTCTAGAATTTTTCCATAAACTAGTTTATCTAGTTTATTGGTGTACAGTTTTCCTTTATGTATGTAAGGTAGATAACAATGTCCCTACTTTCATTTCTGATTTTAGCTCTAAGTGTTTTTTTAGTGTGGTACAGGTTTGTTAATTCTGTGGATCTTTTCAAAGAACCAACTTTTGACTTCTTTGATTCTATTGTTTTTCTATTCTCTATTTTGTTTATCTCCACTCTGATCTTAATTTTCTTCCTTCTGCTGCATTGGGTTTAGTTTGTTCTGTTTCTAGTTCCTTAAGATGTGATGTTAGATTGTTGATTTGAGATTTTTTTTTCCTTTTCTCCCCCTTAAGTTTAGCTCATTAACTGTTATCTTTATTATTGTTATTAACACTGTTATGCCAACAGTTGCAGAAGTGTGCCCTTGCTTGTGGTTACAATAGTGTATATATAATTTTTCAAAGAGTTTTTTTGTATTGTGGTAAAATATACATACAATTTACCATTTTGACCATTCTTTTTTTTTTTTGAGCCCAGGGTGGAGTACCTCCCAAAGTACTGGGATTCTAAGCATGAGCCACACTCAACCTTTCTAACCATTCTTTAAATGTACAATACAGTAGCATTAAGTACACTGGCATCACTGTGCATCTCCAGAACTTATCATCCCAATCTGGAGCTCTTTATCCATTAATCAAAAGCTCTGCATTCTACTCTCCCCCAAGTCCCTGGTAATCTCTATTCTACTTTCTATCCCTACAAACTTGACTCTTCTAGGTAACTCATATAAGTGGAATAATTAGACATTTGCCCTTTTGTGTCTGACTTATTTTGTTTAGTGTAATGTTTTAAAGGTTCATCTACATTGCAGCATGCATCAAAATTTCATTCCTTTTTAAGACTGAATAATATTTCTAATATTATATATATACTAAAGTTTAGCTACATTCACCTTTTGGCTATTGTGAATAATGCTGCTATTTTTACACCGTTGTAAAAATATCGATTCCAGTTCCTATTTTCAATTCTTTTAGAAGTGGACTTGCTAGACCATATGGTACTTGTATGCTTAATTTTTTGAGGAACTGCCATACTGTCTTCAGCATCATTTTACATTCCTGCCAACAATGCATAAGAGTTCCAATTTCTCCGCATCTTCGCCAACATTTGTTATTTTGCTTTTTTGATAATAACCATCCTAATGGATGTGAATACTGATTTGCATTTACCTAATGATTAGTTATGTTGAACTTCTTTTGATGTACTTATTGACCATTTGTATATCTTTTCTGGAGAAATGTGAATTCAGGTCCTTTGCTAACTTTTTATAGTTTTTTTTTTTTTTTGGATTGCTGAGATGTAGGAATGCTTTATATTTTCTGGACACTAGATCGTTATCAGATTTACATGATTTGCAAATATTTTTTCCTGTTCTCTGGGTTGACTTTTCACTGCTTCCTTTGATGTACCCAAGTTTTAAATGTTGATGAAATTCAACGTATGTATTTTTTCTTTTGCTGCCTGAACTTCTGGTGTCATATCTAAGAAATCACTGCCAAATCCAATGTCATGAAGCTTTCTCCTATGTTTCTTTCTAAGAGTTTTATATTAAGTAACCTAAAGGAAAAGGCTGAAAAATCAATTACAAATATTTAAGTTGGATGAAGACAAAACAAAGTATACCATTCTGGAGGAAAGAAAGGAATATTCACAATAAAGAAGGTAGAGAAATTTATTGCTACTTGAAACTATAAATATAACTCAGATGACCCAGACCGAAAAAATCATTATGTTGACATTAAAATATATTATTATTTAACCAGATTTGTCCTTTGAAGATTTTTCTACTGATAGGCACTTCTGCAACTAATTTGTATAATTTCATATAAATATTTTGTGACTATTCTTAAAGGCAAATAAAAGGGTGTTTATGATGGTTCATAATAAATATAAATATGCATTTACATAATAAATATTAATTGATGGGTTGCATTTTTTGAGTTTATACAATGTTCTAGAACGACCCTACCTTCTCCATCATATTTTATACATATCAAGTTGGATATTCTTGTTGTGTGCTGCATTTGTTAAAAAAAGAGTTAATAGTTATTAAGAATCTGTTTCTTTGACATATGTCTGATTGTGTCTATTCAGAATAGGAAATCTACTGCATTAAACCAACATGTTTGTGAAGTACTTGTTAATTTGGTGCTAAAATATTTTTTATTTTCCTAATATATAGCATTTATTTTTAAAAGATTAGTCTCTTCATCTATAGTATACAGTCTATAAGCCTGTTTTATAGCTTAAACAGTTACTATTAAGGGAAAGAAGCCCTCCTGCCCCCAGCCCCACTATTATTACTTTAGAGTAGGGGTCAGAACATTTTTTCTGTAAAGGACCAGAGAGTAAGTATTTTAGGCTTTGTAGGCCATACAAGCCCTGCTGTATCTACTCAATTCTGTGGTTGTGGTACAAAAACAGCTTAGACAATAGTAAATGAATGGGTGTGGGCATCCATATTTGACCCATGGTTATAGTTTGCCAATCCTTGCTTTAGTGCATCAAAATTAAACCTGTTTATTTAAAATAACCAGTGAGATAAATAATAAGTTAGGGCCTAAAAGAAAGTTATAGAATCTTTTTCTTTTATAGTCCTTTAGGAAAAGCATCATGTATTGCTTGGAAAGTATTCTTTATTTAAAATATATATAATTTATTCTTTTTTTACCCTGAGATGTTTATTAAAGGGTAATCAGGAGTCTAGTACATAAAACATGTTTGGGAATATGCATTATGTAAATACGAAGTGATATTACTTTTAGCATTAGAGAACCCCAGCTCCCAAATAATAATGACTCTTAGGTAATAAAAAAGTACCTGTAGCATTCCCCCAACATACTGAATATTAAAGGGCAATAAGTTCTCCCTGGCAGTGATTGCAGCAATTGAAAGTTATATTTTCATATCTAGTATAGGGATGAAATCGTCCAATATTTTTCTTTGTAGCAAGTAAAGTGGCTGGTGAAGACTCAAAAAATGGATTATCAGGTGAGCTCTCTGTACAGGTAACTGGATCCAAAATGCGTAGAACCTAAGGAAAAAATGAGGCAATGTCAGATATATGCAGCAGTATGGACTATAAAAGCCCATGGTTTCATTGCTATATAAATACCTATAAAATTCTACTTCATTAATATGTAATTACCATTTAAAAAAATCTGAGTGATGAATTTGAGTACTTACTTTCTTTGAAAGCAGTAAATTTAACAGTGATGTTTATTACATTACCTGGGTTTCCTATTTTTTTAAATGATGAAATTAAAGTTTTACAGATATTAATGGGAAAACATGAAAACACAGAAGAAAATGAGGTGACAGTAATTCTACCTTAAGTGATGTCATTTTTTTCCCCCTTACCCGAAATTACTACCTCCCCTTTTCAATCTTTTATTCAACTGCTTTGAATCAGGATTCTGCCTTTATTCTTCTATAGAAATGTTATTACCAAGTGTTTGATCACTTTTTATTTGTAATATCAATGCTTTTTCATTTTTCTTTTTTTAACTTACATGCAATCTTTTATGATAACAGTCATGTTCTTTCTTGGGTTCCATAACCCATGCTCTCCAATTCTTCTTCTGCTCTGATTTTTCCTATTCTGTCTCCTTTATTGAGACCCCAAAACAGAATAACTCTTGGTTTAAAAAAAAATCTCCAATTAAGGGCAAGGATAACAAGTCTGGCCCACAGTTCTTGTTTCTCATGTTCATATTTTCTCAACCATTATCACATGATGTGGATGTGTTATGCTACAAAAGCAATAGGCCTTGCAACTGGAAAGAAACTGTGAAGTTAATTGGGAAAAGGGCTTTCTCTTTCTAATACAAGGTTTATTCAAAAGAGCTTTCAGGAATGGCTGGTGATGCCCATTTCTCTAGCTCTCATGTTGTCCAACAGATTTTTTTTCCCTTCTAAGTAATCACCATATCCAAGGTGCCATAGCTACTTTAAGAATGTCCTGGCATCATTTAAGAGCCATTATTCTATTAGTAGGACCTCTATTTTTCAACTAGACCCTGTTTTTTCACTTCAGTTTTTGAGATCCTTCTGATTTGATGGAACTTGGTTAGTGTTAGAGAATAAGCAAAGATGAAGGGCTTACCTTAATGTTGCTTATAAGAAGGGAAAATGAGAAAAGTTCCCTAATACTATAAATATGTTATTACATTATCACAAAATGTTAAGGGGATCCAGTAGAAAGAGACTGAGATGCTAGTAGGGATAGAAAGGCTTCTAGATTCTTTCCTGAATGTGATAGGAAAGAATTTTAAGCAGTTGCCTTTCAGAGAGCTGCTATAGACAGTGTGGAGGATGGGGTAAGGAGCAGGCATTAAAACAGACATGAGAAAAATAGAGAAAGTGAGGTCATTGTAATAATATAGCTAAGAAATAATAGCACTTTGAAGCAATGGTACTCAAGCTTCAAAAGACACTAAGAAAGAAGGGTTGTTGGCTTTGTTAAGTGAGAGAATGTGGTGAATAAAGGACTGGGAGAAGAAAGGGATTGAGACTAAGCCCTAAGGATACCTCACCTGTAAAGTGAAATACAACGGTTCCAGAAAAGAGAAAAGCCAGTACAGTACAGGGTTCTATAAACCTAGGGGAGTATACTTTAAGAAAGAGGGAGTAGTAGCCAATGACACCAAATGCTACTGGCAGCAACTGAGTAGGCAGTGACACAATTTCCCAACAATGAGAACAGAAAAGGAGAAACAGTTTTAGATAAAGATGATGAGTTTAGTTTTAGTTCTGATTCAGTGAATAGCTGAGCAACTACTATGTGGAAAGGATTAGCAGACCTTGAGGAAACCCCAAAGGCACAGTTTCCAGCCCTCAAGGAGTTTAGAGTTGAGAGAGATGGAGAATCAAGCCATTACAATTTATATGATACAGAGCTATATTAGACACATGTACAAAGTACAATGGAAGGCTAGAGAAGGAACATCTAGGTTTGCTAGTGAAATATAGAAGCCGGGCTCGGTGGCTCAGCCTGTAATCCCGCGCTTTGGGAGGCTGAGGTGAGTGGATTGCCTGAGCCCGTGGGTTCGAGACCCGCCTGGGCAACTTGGCGAGACCTCATCTTTACAATAAATAAAAAAATCAGTCGGGTGTGGTAGCGCACACCTGTAGTTCCGGCTACTCGGAAGGCTGAGGCGGAAGGATCGCCGGAGCCCAGCAGGTTGAGGCTGCGGTGGCCAGGAGCGGCCACTGCACTCTAGCCTGGGCGACAGAGTGAGACTCCAATTCAAAAAAAAAAGAAAAACCTTCTTTGCCTGTAT
>CAUYQG010153682.1:0-10196 GCA_963574415.1 Tarsius wallacei
GCCCACCACCCCGGCCGCGGCCCGCGCCTCCCCGCGCCCCTGCCCGCCCGCCGTCGGGGCCCGACGGCATGCCCCTTCCCTCGCGCCGAGCCCTCCCGAGACACAGAACGTCCTTTGTCTGAGTGCGGACTCGGCGGCTCGGACCCACCAACTTGTGTCTGTCCCGTCCCACCCGGCGCTCCCGCCGCGGCCGCGCCACACAAAGGAGACTTGAGGCTAAGGGCTGCCGCCCCGGCCCCGGCCCCGGCCCCGGGACGCCCCCGGCCGCGGCGGGGAAAGGCACCCGGCCAGGAGCCCCCGCACGCCCCCGCCCCGCGCCCGCCGCGGCTCCCGCCCCGCATCCCGGAGGGGTTCTGCGCGGCCCCCCACGCGGGGTCGCGAGGGCCAGCCCGAACCTTACGGCCCCTCCTGGGGGCCTCCCCTCACCCCCCACCGCCGCGCGCCCACAAAAGCGGCGCCCCGGGGAGCCGCGCTCGGGCGACACCGGGGACCGGCACAGCAGCGGCGAGGAGGTGCGGGCGCCGCCGCCGCCCCGGTCGCACTCCAGGAGCCCCGCCGGCCGGGCCGCCGCCGGCGGCGCGTTACCTTCGTCCCGCGCGCCAGCCCGCGCCGATCCCGCGCGCCGCCCTCGCGCGCCGCCCTCGCGCGCCGCCGCCGCCGCCGGGGCTCCACAGCCTTCTGTGTCCCACTGGGTGTCGGACGCGACCGGACCGAGCGCCAAACGCGGCAGCCCAATCGCCATCGCTTTTATTTGGCCCCCCCTGTCCAATCAAGCGCCGCCCCGATTGGCGGGACGCGGGCGGGCGCCCGTCCAATCACAGGGCCCGCCGGGCTCAAGGCGCCTAGCGAGCCCCACGCAGAGTGCGCTCGGGGCTCGCGGGCGGGCGAGCGGGCGGCGCGTGCGCGGGCGGGCGGGCGCGCGGGCTGCGGGCTCGCTCTGAGGGACGCGGCTCACGGAGTGGAAGCGCCGCCGCCGCCGCCGTGGTCTCTTTGTTCTTTCGCTGCACACACGGCGCCTCTCAGGAAGGCGGCGGGCAGACAGGCGGGGCCGGCGGAACCCTGTGGGCCCCGGAGCCCGCCACGGGCGGGAGGCGGGGAGGGCGGGGTGGCGGGAACCGGCCGAAGGGCGGGACGACGCGCTCGCGGCTCTTGGCGGGAACCGGCGCCGCGGAGTTCCCGGGCGGGGGAGGGGCGGGGGCTGGAAGCCAAGTTTGAACCAGTTCAAAACTCGGGGGCGGCAACGGTTTTAACCGCTGCGCTCTTTTCCCCGCGCACGGAGCCGCGGCCTGGGCCCGGCCGGCCGGCGCTCGGGGCGGCGCCCGGGGAGGGGGGAGGGGGCGCGGAGCCCCGCGGCTGAGGGGCCCGCGGCGCCGCCGTCGCCGGCGAGACGCTGTCCCGGCCCGCGCGAGAGCAGCCGCGGCTGCCGTTTTGTCTGGGCCGGCCGAGCTCGCAGTGCCCGGCGCCCTAGAAGTCCCTGAAAGGGCGACATCGCAGCCGATTCAGATCTTCGTGGAAAGCGCCTGGCTGAGACCTTCCCAGTGTTTATAGTTCCAAGCACGTGTCGGCGTTAGAAATTGATCAGGGCGGAGTGTCGCTCACTTACTCCCGCCGCCGAGTGTGAGGACGATCGCCACGGTTTTCCGTGATTACAAGACGATCTTGGGGACTGACCTGTCCCAACCAGGAGGGATTAGGGATATTCCGCTGAGGATACGGTCTCCCCTAGCGCTTTCTCTGGCGATGAAGTTAAGAGCATTGTGAATTTCTTTTTCGTTTTGTTTTGTTTCGAGTTGGAGTCTCCGTACTCCAGGCTGGATAGCCGTGACACGCGCACGGCCACCGCAGCCTCGACCTGCTGGGCTCCGGGGATCCTTCTGCCTCAGCCTTCCAAGTGGCTGGAACTACAGGCGTGTGCCACCACGCCTGACTACCTTTTTGATTTATTTGTAGAGACAAGGTCTCGCCAAGTTGCCCAGGTGGGTCTCGAACCCGCGGGCTCAGGCAATCCACTCACCTCAGCCTTCCAAAGTGCTGGGATCACAGGCTGTGCCACCGCGCCCGGCTGAATATATTTTTCAATAGGATGCATCCATAGGGTAAAATCCTACTCATTCCTGTAAACTGAGGTTTCATATTGAAGTTCAGACTGGAAACTGAAGAAGGGTCAACTATTGAGTTAAGTGTCTTCTATATTCCTAATGATGTTTTTTAAATGGCCACGATGTTAAATGACTATCCAGAATTCTTAATCTGATGACTTAACCCATAATTTCCCCACCTTTCCAAAATCATCATGCCATCCCTCATGTATTCTGAGCCAGTTCACTGCTGGAAAGTATATGTGAAAGGAAGCTAAAAGACATGGAGAAAAAAGTGATCATGCCTAGATAAAAACAAAACTACCTTATGAATGGATGACAAGAGTGCTAAAAAGTAGATAGGTTATGCAACTAAGATGTGACTAAAATAATGTAATGGAATTCCAGCTGTCGTGCCTAACAGTCACCGATACATTCGTTTTCCAAAGTGAAATGTTTTCATCTAGACCAGCAATTTACAATTGCTTTTTTAACCAGCAATTTAAACCTCAAAAATTAACTACTTATCCCTAAATTGCTTATCATATTACTGATTTTGTCTGTTCTTTAACATTAAGTATCACATTAGAGGCTATCAGAAAGCAAATCAAAGCTGTATATAAACAAATGCAATATAATGTGAAACATCATATAAATCGTTAAACATTTAGAATCAAAGAATGGGCAGGGCATGGTGGCTTACGCCTATAATCCCAGCACTTTGGGAGACCAAGGCGAGAGGATTGCTTGAACCCAGGTGTTCAAGACCAGTCTGGGCAACACAGTGAGACCTCTCTACAAAACAGAAAATTTAATTATAGAATCAAAGAGTGATTATATATAATATAACTAGAACTGAGAGTTTCCAGGGGGAAGAGTGAAAAGCTAAATGAGACAATATTAAATATAGTATTTATAATATACAAAAGTTAAGTGTAAATGTATGAAGTCTAGGTTTGAACTGGAAGAAGGGATGGGATGCCAGTGGATCACAATACTGTCTTAATTCAGCAATGACATCCAGTTAAGTAAGATAGTTTAGGTTACAGTGATCTCAGGAAAAAGAATTTGAAAGCATTGCAGCCGGGCATGGTGGCTTATGCCTGTAATCCCAGTACTCTGGGAGGCAGAGGTGAGAGGATAGCCTGAGCTCAGAGGTTCAAGACCAACCTGAGCAACATGGTGAGACCTCATCTCTACAGTAAATCAAAAAAATTAGCCAAGCATGGTGGCACATGTCTGTGGTTCCAGCTACTTGGAAGGCTGCAGTGGAAGGATCACCTAAGCCCAGCAGGTCAAGGCTGCGGTGGCTGTGAGCGTGCCACTGCACTCCAGCCTGAGCAACAGAATAAGACTCCGATTCAAAAAAAAAAAAAAAAAAGGGCATTGCAGGACTTCATTGTATGTGGAGATCATGTGATATCTTGCACCTATTTTTTGTATATTGAGAAATACAGGAAAGTTAGGAAAGAGAAATATTTTGTTTTTGCTACAATGACAAAACAAAAAACTACCTGAAGATGTCCAACCCAGTAAAGCAAGAAATATACGGGCTTATTGTACAGATCTTTGTGATTATGTCAGTGGGAAAATTTTTTTTAATGTGCATAATGAATACTAAACATACACGCACATGTGTGTGAATGCTGGTTACTAAAGGGACTTAGATGAAGCAGTCAGGCTCAACACAAAAGTGGATATGGAGGGTGAGAGTTTCAGAGCTTTTCATTTCTGTCTAAAGATGCTTAAATTGGCCAGACTCAGTCTATAATCTCAGCACTCTGGGAGGCCGAGGATTCGAGACCAGCCCAGGCAACTTGGCAAGACCTCATCTCTACAATAAGTCAAAGATTAGCTAGGCGTAGTAGCGCATGCCTGTAGTTCCTGCTACTTGGAAGGCTGAGGTGGAAGGATGGCTGGAGCAGAGCAAGTGGACGCTGGGGAGGCCGTGCTCTCCCGCCTGGGTGGCAGAGTAAGACTCCAACTCAAAAAAAAAAAAAAAGATGCTTAGATTACAGTTATTACACTACTGGTAGGTCATTCTATCTTCTGTTAAAGACAAAGATTCACTATTACAGTTATTTATTTTTGTTTCTGAGTTGGAGTCTCACTTTGTTGCCCAGGCTGGAGTGCAGTGGACGCTCATGGCCACCGCAGCCGCGACCTGCGGGTTTAGGCGATACTTCCTCCTTAACCTTCCAACTATCTGGAACTACAGGCACATGCTACCATGCCCGGCTAAGTTTTTGATTTATTGTAGAGATGAGGTCTCACCAAGTTGCCCAGGCTGGTCTTGAACCGCCTGGACCTCCCAAAGTGCTGGGATTACAGGCTTGAGCCATTGTGCGTGGCCTCACTAATAAAGATATGAGGTGAAACCAAAAATGGAGAGTTAAGCCCTAAAGTCAGGAAGTGCTCTACATTATTAGCTGTTGTACCCTGGGGCTAGCCCTGCTTGTCCTGGGGGCACTGGAGAAGGTTTAATGCAAAGTTAAGGCTGTTAGCATCACAGAACTTCCTTTTCCTTCCCTTCACAGAACCTCCCTTTCAACCCCATTAATGGAATTTACTTCTCACACGTTGATTTATTCACTCAGCATTCCACAAGTATTAGGGAGGGCTTTTTCTAGGTGCTGGGAATACAATGTGAGCAAAACAGAAAACCCTGCTTTTTGGTGAAGAGAAGCAAACAGTTATACAGAACATGAAGTGGTGATAAGTAAAATGAAGAAAAGCATGGAGGAAGGGAAGTATGGGGTGCAAACACTGCAACTGAAGAATAGCTTGGTTAGTGACATTCTCATTTTAAATGTGACACTTGCCAGGTGTGGTGGCTCACGCCTTTAATCCCAGCACTTTGGGAGGCCGAAGTGAGAGGACTGCCTGAGCCCATGGGTTCTAGACCAGCCTGGGCAACTTGGAGAGACCTCGTCTCTACAATAAATAAAAAAAATTAGCTGGGCATGGTGGTGGGTGTCTGTAGTTCCAACTACTTGGAAGACTGAGGCTGAAGGATCACCTGAGCCCAGCAGGTCAAGGCTGTGGTGGCCGTGAGCATGCCACTGCACTCCAGCCTGGACGACAGAGTGTGACTCCGACTCAAAAAATAAAATATTTAATTAATGTGACACTTGAAGAAAGACTTGAAGGAGGTGAAGGAGAGCTTAATTAGAAGAGTGTTCGAGGCAGAGGGAATTGCCAGTGCCTGGGCCAGAGGGAGAACATGACCGGTGTGCGCTAATACAGGAGGACAGAGAAGGATAGGGGATGATATTGAAGAGGTGCAGGGCACAGGCAGATCTTTTAGGGCCTTGTCGGCCAATTTAAGGACTTTATAATTTACTTGGGAGGATTTTGAGCAGAAAGGTGATTGGATCATATAAACAAGATCATTCTACCTGCTGTGTTGAATTGAACCTGAAGTGGAGCGGGGGCCAAATTGAAAGGGATGGTGATGGGTCTGTTGTGATAATCCAGACGTGAAATGACAGTCGCTAGGACAAAAGTGGCAACAGTAAGCTGATGGGAAGTAGTCAGATTCAGCATATATTTTGAGGGTATAGGCAATGAATTTGCTAACAGAATGGATATAGAATATAAAAAAGAGAAGCTGAATGAATACAAGGAATTGGAATATAGCAGAAGGCCAGAGAAAGGATGACCTCTCATAAAGAACAAGAGAGGCATTACACTACAGACTAGAATACAATGGGCTGGGGCCAGGAGATGTGTGGATGTTGATCTTAATTTTTAAAAAGATAAATTGAGCCGGGCTCGGTGGCTCAGCCTGTAATCCCAGTGCTTTGGGAGGCTGAGGTGAGTGGATTGCCTGAGCCCGCGGGTTCGAGGCCCGCCTGGACAACTTGGCGAGACCTCATCTCTACAATTAAAAAAAAAATTAGCCGGGCGTGGTAGCGTGCGCCTGTAGTTCCAGCTACTTGGAAGGCTGAGGGGGAAGGATCGCCGGAGCCCAGCAGGTCAAGGCTGCAGTGGCCAGGAGCAGCCACTGCACTCCAGTCTGGGCGACAGAGTGAGACTCCAACTCAAAAAAAAAAAAAGTTAAACTGATTGAGGTGGCTCATGTCTGTAGTCCCAGCACTTTGGGAGAATCGCTTGAGCCCAGGAGTTCTAGACCAGCCTAGGCAGCATAGTGAGACCTCATCTCCACAAAAAAAAAAAAAAATCAAAATTACCTGGTTATGGTGACATATGCCTGTGCCCCCAGCTACTCTGGAGGATAAGACACAAGGATCACCTGAGTCTAGGAGGTTAAGGCTGCAGTGAGTCGCTATCATTCCACTGCATCCCAGCCTGAGTGACAGAGTGAGACCTAGACTCAAAAAAAAAAAGATAATCTGGTTATTTAAATTAGTCTGATTCTTTTCAGAATCAAGTTGAAATAATTACCTCTGGAAAGCCTAAGGGAGATGTGGTAGGCAGCTTCTAAAATGCTCCCCAATATTACCACCTCCTGGTACTCACAGCCTTGTGTAATCCTTTCCCTTCAGTGTAGGTTGGTCCTACTGACTCACTTCTTTTTTTTTTATTTTATTTTATTATGTTATTGTGGGGTACAGTTAGGGGTTAGGCATACAAAAATATTTCGTTCAGGTACCCTTGTTTACTGACTCACTTCTAACAGAATCTGGCCACAAAAGGAATGGGATGTCATTCCCAAAATTACATTACAAGAAGATTGTGACCTCCCCCATCCATCCTCTCAAATCCCTTGCTCTGGATATAATAAACTGTTCAGCTTTATCTCTTATACCTCCACCAACCTAAATTCCAGCCACATTATACTACTCACTTTCCCAAACATAAACTCAGCTAAATTGATCAAGATGTTACCATCTTGATGAAACCAAATGAGTAGAGTATAATAGTTTTAAATATTTAGACTGATCCACATTATAGAATCATGTCATCCTAGCCATGCAAGAGCACCCCCCCACCACACACACACACACACACACACACACACTCTGCCAATCCCTGAGAATTACATACAGAGTTGCTGAAACCATGGGTTGGAACGTGCCAGGTGCCTACACAATCCAGAGGAAATGGTCAAAGTTGCATAAGGGCAACCTCAGATAAAGCAACTATCTGCTGACACCACCATCCACCTGCATAACCACAGCACCATCAAGAAGGTCTGTGTTTGGCAGACTTAGTTTGACCCGGAACATCATTTCCCTCCAGAATGAAATGTTCCGTCCATCTCGGATATCTTGCTTCCCAACACATATGTTGGAGCTGCTGTCTGAGTTTCAATGAAGCCCGAGTTGCTCTGGAGTCTCCTAGAGAGCTCAGAAAGGGCGCGCTTGGCAGACCCTCCTTTCTGCCCAATCCCAGATATTGCATCAGAGGGAGTGGCCTAGGAGCATTCCAGAAAAAGTATAATTCGGGGAGCTTGAGAACTAGACCACAGGCTAAGTTCTGGGAGCCCAGATGTCCCCAGAAGCCAGTGGGCAGGCAGGTTAGCAGCCCTTTGTTAAATAGCTGTCGTCTTCCAAGTTTCCCTCTGCAAGTTCTCTCAAGCTGGGAACTGACAGGTCTTTTTGCTAATACATAGATAGCCACTTTGGGAAAAGGAAAGAAGTTTAAAAAAATTGTAATACCTTTCTGGTTGGACGTGGTGGCTCACACCTGTAATCCCAGCACTTTGGGAGGCAGAGACGAGAGGATTGCCTGAGCCCAGGGGTTCGAGACCTCATCTCTACAAATAAAAAATAAAAAAATTAGCCAGGCATGGTGGCACTTACCTGTAGTTGCAGCTACTTGGAAGGCTGAAGCAAAAAGATCACCCAAGCCCAACAGGTCAAAGCTACAGAGGCCATGAGCGTGCCACTGCACTCTGCCAGGACGACAGAGTGAGACAATGACCTCTGACTCAAAAGAAAAAAAAAATTGTAATAGCTTTCTAAAAGTCGGGCAGTAAAGATGAATACATAGCGTCCTATTTTCATTCATTTGCAAAAAGAAAATCTAAAAGGAGCTATAAGAAACTATTAGGATTGGTTACCTTGGAGAAGAGAGAGTCGGCAATAGAAAGAAGGAAGAAAAAAATGAGAACAGGACTTTTGAATGAGTATCTTCTTATACTGTTTGATTACAGAACCATGTGAGTATATTACTGAAAAATTAAAACCAATTTTAAAAATTGGAAGGAAAACCTTATGATAGGGTTTAGCCTCTTAAAATTCAGCCCTTTAACGACTCTAATCACCCTAATATGTAAATACTACAGAGGAATATACATGGGTTTTACAGTACTAAATAAATAAAATAAACATTTAGACAATCAAGAAATTACTTGTCCTTTTTTGTTGTTCACTCAGAATCTCACTCTGTCACCTAGGCTGGAGTGCAGTGGCATGCTCACGGCCACCGCAGTCTCGACTTGCTGGGCTAAGGCGATCCTTCTACCTCAGGCTTCCAAGTAGTTGGAACTACAGGCATGTGCCACCACACCCAGCTAATTTTTTTTTTAATTGTAGAGATGAGGTCTTGCCAAGTTGTCCGGTCTCGAATCCCTGGGCTCCTGGGCTCAGGCAATCCTCTCACCTCTGCCTCCAAAGTGCTGGGATTACAAATGAGCCACCATGCCCCGCCTACTTAGCTGTTTTAAAGGAATTAGTATGATACTGAGGAGTGCTTGGCCAAAATATGGTTACAAACAACCCCTGGGCCAAATATAATTTTCCAGATGTGACACCTGTCTTTTAAAGGACTTAACGATTTGAGAGGCTGACTGCAGTGGCTCAGGCCTGTAATCCTAGGTCAAGGCTGCAGTGGCCAGAAGTATGCTATTGTACTCCAGCCTGGGTGACAGAGTGAGACTCCAGTTCAAAAAAAAAGAAAGAAAAATGTCAATATAAAATGCCTAGTAATGATTCTGATGGAAGAAGATGATTAAGACCTATAAGGCTAGGTGCAATGGCTCAAGGCTGTAATCCCAGGACTTTGGGAGGCCGAAGTGAGAGGATTGCCTGAGCCCAGGGGTTCAAGACCAGCCTGGGCAACTTGGCGAGACCTCGTCTCTACAATAAATTTTAAAAAGAAAATTTTAGCTGGGCATGGTGGTGCATGCCTGTGATTCCAGTTACTTGGAAGGGCAGGTCAAGTCTGTGGTGGCCGTGACCATGTCACTGTACTCCAGACTGGGCAACAGAGTGAGACTCTGACTTGAAAAAAAAAAGAAATATTTAAAAGACCTTTGCACAAAATATTATAAAACAATATTGAGGGAAATTTTGTTTTTGTTTTTGTTTTTGTTTTTGTTTTTCGAGTCAAAGTCTCATTCTGTCACCCAAGCTGGAGTGCAGTGGCATGCTCGTGGCCATTTCAGCATCGACCTACTGGGCTCAGACCATTCTTCTGCCTCAGTCCTCCAAGTAGCTGGAAACACAGGTGTGTGCCACTGCACCTGGCTAATTTTTTTTTATTTATTGTAGAGACGAGGTCTCACCAAGTTGCCCAGGCTGGTTTCTAACCCTTGGGATCAGACAATCCTCTTGCCTCCGCCTCCCTAAGTGTTGGGATTACAGGCTTGAGCCACCGTGCCCAGGTGAGGAAAATTTTTAAAGCCCTAAATAAATAAATGGGATGTCATTTTTATGATGTGGAAAATGCACAGAATCAACACAATGCCAATCAAAATCCCAGCAGAGTTTGTGGACATGTGTATATGTGTGCTGTGTTTGTAAATTGACAAGTTGATGGTAAAATGTATGTGAATTGCAAAAGACCAAAAGACCCAAGACAAATGAAGAAAAATAAAGCTGGAAGATTTTACTATCAGATACTAAAACTCAACTTGTTTTTTTTAATTAGGAAAGGTAGATTTATTAAGGGAAAGATACGTTGTGAAGGGCACAATGGGCTGGACAACAGCAAGAGGGTCTGGTGTTTGCTGCCAAAACCTAGCTTTTTAAAATAATCATAATTATTAGCCGGGCATGGTAGCATGCGCCTGTGGTTCCAGCTACTTTGAAGGCTGAGGCGGAAGGATCGCCGGAGCCCAGCAGGTCGAGGCTGCGGTGGCCGGGAGCGGCCACTGCACTCCAGTCTGGGCGACAGAGTGAGACTCCAACTCAAAATAAATAAATAAAT
>CAUYQG010153687.1:0-16107 GCA_963574415.1 Tarsius wallacei
AGTTCCAGCTACTTGGAAGGCTGAGGCGGAAGGATCGCCGGAGCCCAGCAGGTCGAGGCTGCGGTGGCCGGAAGCAGCCACTGCACTCCAGTCTGGGCGACAGGGTGAGACGCCAACTCAAAAAAAAAAAAAAAAAAAAAAAAAAAATTATCTGGTGACACCCAAACTCCTATTTCTGTGTATCAGTACAATAAGGCAGGAATAAAGTCACATAGTACAAAAACATTTATCTTTCTACAGTGAAAACTTTCTTTTCATGGAATAAAGAATTCTATTTATTAATCTCTTATAGACATTAGAATAACATTATGAAACACTCTTTAAAATACTAATGTCTTGCAAACTTACATTGTTTTGTCACTGAGCTACATTTTGAAGGATCATATTTGAAAATTTTACATTTGGATTAAATTTAGAATCTATCAGAATTTAGAACTTATTCATATGTTACTAATTCAAAAAAATTAACAACATTTTTCCTGTACACCATTAACCCTTATGAACATACAGAACTCAATAGATATTTTCATTATTTCCAAATCAGGAACACTGTGGAGACAGAGTTCTAGATCACAGAATTAGAAAATGGAATTCAAAGGGACCCCAGAGTTCTAGGAAAAACAATTAAAGAAGGCAAAATCTCTTTTCCTATGGCTTTGTTGGTGTGTCCTACAGTATGTCAGTCTCATAAAGCTTAGAGAATAAGCCAGTCAGAGTTATTTTTGGCAGAAAGAAAAGATTTAGTGATTAAACAGCACAGTCCATTGCTACTGTTGCCTGGACGGTATTCCAGAATGTTCCCTGTGAAGCTACTTGGCTCCGGGAGAAGAGACACGGATATTTTTAGCTCAAATTCCAAGCAACAAGTTATTCTTCCTGTCAGTAGGTTTTTGAGGCTCTTCCTTCTACTTTCTAGGGTAAAAACATACAAAAAGCACAGCTTCTGAAGAGAGGAAGTCTGCTCATCTGAGCAAGTCACGGCCCCATGGTGGTATCATAGGTCACTCGGTGAGGGTTCTTGAATTAGTCCATGTGTCCTCATCGGCTGTGGAAGTGTATTCACTGGTTTCTTGGTTGAAGACACAAAAGACATTAGCACCCATTAGAGAGGTCACGTCTAATAAAAATGGACCCCAAAGCGGAGGTGAATGTACCTTCTCACCCATCAACCAAAAAAGAACTTTCATTTCTCCTATCAACTGGGTCATTGGGTTTGGCAAAGAGAATGACATTCTTGGGTGAGATGGAAGAGGAAGGGATATTGTTGCTTGTTTTGTTTTGTTTTGAAAGGAGCTGTTTGCTGAGTATCAAATGGTTGTCACAACATCCTGGGTGACGGTGAGGGAGGGCTACCAAAGAGGCTCCAAGCAAGGCTGGAATTGCCTGAGGTCTGAGCCGAAGCTGATTCCCACCTGCTCAGGTCTGCATAGTCCAATGAGCCACCTTCTCTCCCACCCCCATCCCATGTGCCTCTCACAGTTCACGGGCCTGAACTGATGTTACTCAATAGCTGCATCTCTACAAACAGGTACTGTAAAAAATTATGATTTTTACCTACACAGATATGTAGAAGCAACTAGATTTAGTTTTCATCACAGAATAAGTTTTCTTTCTCCTTTTTTTTGAGTCAGGGTCACCCCAGCTGGAGTAAAGTGACATGATCACAGCTCACCACAGCCTCAAGCTCCTAGGTTCAGGAGATCCTTTCACCTCAGCCTCCCCAGTAGCCGGAATTACAGGTGCATGCCACCATGCCTGGCTAAATTTTTTTTTTTGAGTTGGAGTCTCACTCTGTCGCCCAGACTGGAGTGCAGTGGCAGGCTCCCGGCCACCGCAGCCTCGACCTGCTGAGCTCCGGCGATCCTTCCGCCTCAGCCTTCCAAGTAGCTGGAACTACAGGCGCGCGCTACCACGCCCGGCTAATTTTCGATTTATTGTAGAGATGAGGTCTCACCAAGTTGCCCAGGCAGGTCTCGAACCTGCGGGCTCAGGCAGTCCACTCACCTCGGCCTCCCAAGGTGCGGGATTACAGGCTGAGCCACCAAGCCCAGCTTAAATTTTTGATTTTTTTGTAGAGATGAGACCTCACTATGTTGTCTAGGCTGGTCTCAAACCTCTGGGTTCAGGCAATCCTCTTGCCTCAGTCTCCCAAAGTGCTGGGATTATAGGCATGAGTCACGGGTGCTTGGTTCTCTCTGCCATTCTTAAAGCCTTTTTCTGTTTCTTTAAAAAAAACTCAATTTTTTTTTACAACAGGAGTAGATTTATAGTGAAGCTAATAAATAATAAAGCATAAGGTTCAAAGGTATGCATTTGTAATCTTCTGCCAAGGTCTGGCCATGACCTAGAAGCTGGTTCACATCTTTTTTTTTTTTTTTTTAAGTCAGAGTCTTTCTCTGTCACCCAGACTAGAGTACAGTGGCATGATCATGGCTACCACAGCCTCAACTGTTAGGTTCAGGTTATCCTTCCACCTCAGCCTCCTGAGTAGCTGGAATTACAGGTGCGTGCTGCCATAATTAGCTAATTTTAAATTTTATTGCAGAGATGAGGTCTTACTATGTGTGCAGGATAGTCTCGAACTCCTGAGCTCAGGCAATCCTCCTGCCTCAGCCTTCCAACGTGTTGGGATTACAGGCATGAGCCACTGCATCTGGCCTATTTTTGAAAAACTGAAAATGTAAGATATTTTATTGTAATTGGTTACCATCTTTTCTGCATCAACTTTCCCTCTAATGGCTTTTTGCATCTGGTGGCATTGGATTGGCCACAGTCACTTTTGGGATATAGTTAAGGGAAAGTTGAGCTGCAGATACCTTTGGGCCATATTTACTTGGCTTTTGATTATTTTATGTAGGAAGAACTTATTCTGAGTGATACTGATTGTCCCAGTGTGGGAAGGCCTTTTAGGAATATACCCCTGGTCCAGAGTGCTTCTTCACTGGGCCTTGTGACCCTGAGGTGCCTAAAACCAAAATATGCACGTAATTAAGGAGAGAAAAGGTCTGAAATGTACTAATTTAGAAGCCAGTCTGTATAAAAATTGTGCAAGCATCAAAAATGTAATATTTACGGAGAGGATTTAGTTCTCATGGATGCTGGGTCAAAGCAGTTCTATCTAGTCAGAGGATTAAAAAAAAAAAAAAAACCTCAAAATGAGCCATCACCACAATGACATTTATGACAAATTGATTCATAAGTGTTTTCTTTCTTTTTTTTTTTTTAAGTGAGAAAGCAGGATTTATTGAGAGGACAGAGAAGCTCCCACAGTGGGAGGGGACCTGAAGGGGTTGTCCCCATAAGTGTTTTCAATGTATAGTATCTAAAATTAAAATCTTAAACTCACATCTTTAGAAAAAAAAACTTAATAGCAGGTTTTCCTAAATGTGGTATCAATCCTAAAAATTTACATGACATTAGGGATACTGACTGCTTTTATTTGGTATTACAAAAATTATTATTATATTAAAAAGTATGTAGCCAAAATGTAGAAGAAAAACAAAGGTGGGCCGGGCAGTCAATGACTGCATATAGATATTCAGTAATATATTTATTTATGAATATTATAATAATTATATAAATTATGTGTATATATTATGCCATATCTCTAGATTTTGTGATGTTTGTGATATTTGTCAGCTTTTTAAAATTCATCATTGGTTGTGATCTCATCTCTTCTTCTAAAGCATCACTTTCATGCCTCCCCTCCCTGCGTAGTAAGATTCTCCTGCCCAGAATAGACCAAAACAGGTGAGCAGCCCCTCCTATGGGAACCTAGCAAGCCCGAGAAGGTGTGAGGCACACCACACTACCAGCTAATCAGAGAGGAAAGGAAGAAATAGATCCAAAGCAGAAGAGAGGAGGAAGTACAGAAATTCAGGCTGAACAGGTGAAAGAGGGCCAGAAGAAAAATGAAGACCCAGTAATAGCAGCTAACTAGAAAGAGACACATACGGCAAAATATTAGGAAAACGTAGAGTGAAACAGACTAAACATTTTGGAGGGTTTTCTAACACTCTGCCAGGCCTTTCTTGGATGATAACGGAACCATTTGTTTAAATCACGTCTTGCCTAAATTATAAGGAGCTAAGCTAATTTCCAATGTCAAGGATTCTTGGAATAGAGCCACGGGAGGTGGGAGAATGTACGATACTATAGGGTGGAGAAGAAGTGAAACATTTGTCAGTTGAAGGTTTCTGGGATCCTTCTGGTATACATTCGTGGTTAAAACAATGGCCACCCTCTGAAAGTCAGCCACTTCATTGTGATTGTAGCATTGAAGCCCAGTCACATGAAGTATTCAGCATCTTTAAAGGAAAACTTCATTTTTAAAACCTCCTGAAATAGGCTTGGTGCCATGGTTCATGCCTGTAATCCCAGCACTTTGGAAGACTGAGGCGGGAGGATCGCTTGAGGTCAACAGCTTGAGGCCAGCCTGGGCAACAAAGCGAGACCGTGTCTCTACAAAAAATTAAAAAAAAAAAAAAATTAGCCAGGTGTAGTGGCGTGCACCTGTAGTCCCAGCTTCAAAGAGGCTGAGGCAGAAGGATCACTTGAGCCCAGGGGGCCGAGGCTGCTGTGAGCCATGATCATTGTGATCATGCCACTGCACTCCAGCCTGAGCTACAGAGTGAGACTCCAACTCAAAAAATAAATGAATTCATGCATTGAAAAAGAGAAAATCTCCCAAAATAAATGTAACTGAGGAAAAGTGAAAACGAAGTTGGTAACATTGTAGGTAACTTCCACATCCACTTCCATGTTTTTTTATTACACCTCTTGTAAAGTTCTTTGAATTAGAGGTAATTTTTAAAACGAATAAGCAACCCCCAAAGCTAAAAATTAAGTTAAAGTTGACATTCTTTTTGTTACAGTGTCCTAAAGAGCCACACACATAGAATAAGAATTACAAAGATTCCCAATATTCTCCATTGAGGGCATAGATTTCAGATGAACTATTCAAGGAGAGTGAAGAAAACACTTGAAAAGGAGCTTGTTCTGAACACCCGGGGCAAAGAGGCACCTTCTGGATGAGGACAAATTATTCGACTTCACCCTCCCAAAACTGCTTACTCCTTTGTCCCTGAGAACAGCCCTTGGGGCTGTCCCCAAGTCCTCCCCCACATCTCCAGCTGATCTGAGTTCTTGGTCAGATGGCATTCTTCACACCCACCTGCCCCAGCTGTGTCTTTCAAAAACACTTAGAGGCTGCAGCCAAGCCAGTGTTCTTAACTTTCCATTTTTATGGAGAGGTAAATTAGGAGTTGGGAACAATCCCAAAACGTAACTTTCCTAATACTGTCACTAAGTGGCCACGGGTAATTGCTTGAAAGCTGCAGCCGCCAGATGACGGTCTGCACAGAACAACCCGTGGTGGTCAGCAAACCTCAGAGGGGTCAGCGACTCAGCACCAATCCTCCGCCAACTCTCTACATGCTTTACTGAACCTTAGATGGAAAACACCAAACCTCCTGGATGTGTGGAATTTGGATCAGAACTATCTGAACAGCTTCTCTGTAGGCTTCTCTGGGCTAAAGGGGCGCAAATGGTAATTGTTGAAAGCTAATGATGATGATGTCTAACAGAAAATTACTTGCCCGTGTACACATCGAGTTGGATCCGTTGCTGGGGACGGTTCACCTAGTGCCAATGACTTGTAGAGTATCGCAGTGCCGTAGGTGTGAGCGTTTCAGCGCTTTAAACTCCTGCAGGGCATATTAAGGCAGTGGGGCATGTGGAAAGGAATTGTACCCAGTTCCAGGTCTGCCTCTGTTGCCTGCCAAGGTAGGTGGCTGGGAGCCTTAGTACACTCCTCTGTGAAAGGGGGGAAGGCAGCGACATAATTCAAAGGATATCAAAGACTTCAAAGTGATTCATGCTGTAAAGGGATGCTGAGATTTCCGTACAAACACAAATAGAACATATTAGACAAATGAAATATTCTCCACTAGCAGCTCCTCCAACTATGGTCTTGATCTTGGTCTAATGCTTGAACTTCGGACCCCGTGGAAACGGCCATATTTGTTCTACCAAAGGGCGTTAACAGCTGGTGAAGAGCTGCACTCTGCAATTCCTTGGGTTTTGTGATCAAGATTCTTTCCATTGAAGGAAGAGGCGGGAATATTTGCAAAGTCCTTTAAGACTGAAAGAGTTTCAGAGGTCTCTGATTGTCACACGTTTGGCCTGAGTCTCAACTAGCCTCATACAAAAGCACCATAATTGATCATTGATAAAGTGATGGTGCATGAGTGATGGAATGAATGATGCACATGAATGCACAGAAAATCTTAGCCTACCAAGTTTTCACCAACTTCTCGGTTTTGACTCGATAATGATAAGTGAATGGCTGGAAAGAATTGTCAACCTAAGGAAGTGTTGCCGTTTTCTGCTCTGAGGACAGATCTTCCTAGTTCACTTTTTTATGCCTAGTAGGTTGTTATGAAGCCCAATTGTGGTTTTCTGTTAAGTGCTTTCTTGTTTAGTTGATCATAAACTTTCCAAGCAAAAGGACATCTTTTTTTCTTACAGTTATATATATATTTTAAAATTTATTTTTATTGTGAGTCAAAGTCTCACTCTGTTGCCCAGACTGGAGTACAGTGGCACAATCACAGCTCACCACAGCCTCCAACTCCTAGGCTCAGGCCATCCTTCCACTACAGCCTCCTGAGTAGCTGGGATGACAGGCAGGTGCTACCACCTCCGGCTAATTTATTTTTATTTTTAGAAATGAGGTCTTGCAATGTTGCCCAGGCTGGTCTCAAATTCCTGGGTTTAAGAAAGCCTCCCAAAGTGCTCAGATTACAGGCACAAGCCACTGCACCTGGCAGAGAAGATTGGAGACTTAAGTGCCTAGACAGGGACTTGAACTATATTTTAAATCTTGAAAACAAAAAAAATCCTTCACTAGGTGAAATAAGAAAGTAATCGACAGCAATAGAGAAATAGACCTCAAAGTTTCCAGACAGGGAAAACTGAGGAATTAGAAAGCAAAGAGACCTTGTTTATTTTTGTATTTGTATTTTATAATAATAAAAGTAATACATACTTAGTGTAGAAAATTTGTACAAAAAGTACAGAAAAGTAAGAGACAGCAAAACCCTGTTAACATGTGAGCATTTTCCTTCTGGTTTGTTTTTGTTTTCCCCAATGCATGTTTCACAGCTCAAGTCAGTTGTTTATTCATTTAGCAAACAATTTTGATGTGGCACCCAGGTAGTAGGCACCAAGCTGGGCAGGCATTTACTTAGAAGACACTGGTGTACAGGACCATGTGACCCAATGTTGTATTACCTTCTTTAGGGCTACTCCCAGAGTTGTCATTTTCTGCACCCATTTGAGAGTGTATCATGGGCCATGTCTGCCAAACTGTGCTCAATTGTCTTCCTATGTGGATTGTTAATTAATAATCACGTACCTTCTAAGGTACTAAAAAATCTCAATTTGCTACTTGAGGATAAAGCTATAATCATTCTAATGTAGCTGGTCAATGATGGATAAAGACCCACGAATTCTGACAATTATCATTGCCTTGGCCCAGCTGGTCTCTCTCTCTCTCTCTCTCTCTCTCTCTCTCTCTCTCTGTGTGTGTGTGTGTGTGTGTGTGTGTGTGTGTGTGTTGGGGGAGGGGATCACTGTTTCTACCCCTGTTCACATAGCATGGAATTGTTCCCTACAAAGCATTCCCTCAGCCACAAAGTCTTTGAAAGAGTCTTAGAAAATATTATCCAAAAAGTGGGAAACGTTCTGAAATTTAGCAGGCTTTCCTGCTAGACTACCCTTGCAGATGGTTAATCAAAGGTGAGAATGAAAGAGGAGTATTTTTCCTCTAAATTATTAACATCTAAGAATACAGGTATAGATCAGACTGCAGCACCATTAAAAAATCTCTCCCTAGGACACAGCAAACACCCCTAATTCCAGTCAAAAGTCAATTAACTTCCCACTGACTTAAGTGGCCTCCCCAGTTACAGAAAGGCATCTCCTCTGTTTTCCTTCCTATCCAGACCTCCCTCCAGTCTTTTAATGAAATGGCCTAAACACTTGTACACAATCAAGCTCTGAGTATAGTGCTCACAGCAGGGAAAGCTGAGCAGAGGTGAGGTACAAGGTGCACAACAGCCTCCATCTTGATGCCAGGGAGTCATCCTCGCAAATTTCAGAACGTTTCCCACTTTTTGGATAGTATTTTCTAAGACTCTTTTTTTAGCACAAAGGCAAGTTTTTAAAAAATAAGTCATACCCAATTTTTTCCTATTACAGAAATCAATGGACTCATGTATTGAGATTAGATCTTCCAGTGTCTGGATGATTCCTTGCCAAATTTTTAAAGAGTTTTATTGGCTTCTGTCCCTCATTTTTGTTTTATTAAATACTTATAAGTCAGAAACCTTACTCTCTGAGAAAAAGTTCTTAGAAATTTAAAGTATACATATTCATGGGGGTACCAAAAAAACGTATACACATTTTAAATATGACGTTCACTCAAAAGATGGCGTTAATCAAATGAATGCTGGCATCATGATACAACAGACAAGACAGCCAAAGAAAATGGCAGAAGCATGGTTAAGAGATTGTCATATTACACATTGCTACCATAATTTAATTCAAATTCAAAAAGTTATACATAGATAACATCCCTTAAAATGTATATATATTGAAGGGTCTAGTGTATACAGGGGGAGCCATACATACATTGGCACCCCCTGTATGCACTAGACCCTTCAAGGTGACCCTTGAACAACTCAAGGGTTAGAGACACAAGACCCCCACAAAGTTGAAAATCCATGTACAGATTTTGACTTCCCCAAAACTTAACTACTAATAACCCTACTGTTGAGCGGAAGCCCAACCAGTAACAAGCAGTCAATTGACACCTATTTTGTATATATATGTATTATAGACTGTATTCTTCCAATAAAGTAAGCTGAAGAAAAGAAAATGCTAAGAAAACCACAAAGAAGAGAAACTACATTTACCACTTATCAAGTGGAAGTGGATCATCATAAGGGTCTTCATCCTCATCTTCACATTGAGTGGGCTGAGAAGAAGGAGGAAGAGGAAGGGTTGGTCTTGCTGTCTCAGAGGTGACAGTGGCAGAAGAAAATCCACTTATAATTAGACTTTCATAGTTCAGACCTGTGTTGTTCAAGGGTCAACCCTATATGTATACATGCATTCTACATACATGCACACACTATGTTTGTATTATATATATTAAATACTTGCATTTTTTCCTTTTTTGATAAAACGTATCTTGAAATTCTTGAAATTTCAAGTCCTTAATGAAAAAAATCTCCCATGTAAATGGACCTTTCTCTGGTGAGCCCATGGGCCCTCTGCATCAGAATAACCTGGCGAGGGAGATTTCTTTTTTAATGCAGATTTGGGGGTTTTGATCTCCAGTGAAGTCTGGGATCTGTATCTTAACCATCTGGCTTATTTTCACAACCAGCTAGATTTAAGAACCATCTAATGAAGTATATCTACACAGTCCTGAAAAAAAGCAAAACCCTACGTTTTGCTTTAGTCTTCTTTTTTTTTTTTTTTGAGTTGGAATCTCACTCTGTCGCCCAGACTGGAGTGCAGTGGCTGCTCCCGGCCACTGCAGCCTTGACCTGCTGGGCTCCGGTAATCCTTCCGCCTCAGCCTTCCGAGTAGCTGGAATTACAGGCATGTGCTTTAGTCTTCTAAACTAATAGTGACAATGGCTACCACTGATTTACCATTATATTTAGGGACCTGCGCTAGGTATAACCCTCATCCCACCATAAACTAAACACATGTTTATACATAACCTATTATTGCTTTGATTCAAGGTCATCTAACCCAAATCAAAAGCTGTTCTTTAGCTTTAAGGGAATGTTTGTTTGTTTGTTTGTTTGTTTGTTTTTTGAGCTGGAATCTCACTCTGTCACCCATGCTGAAGTGCAGTGGCAAACTGGGCTCAGGTGATCCTTCTGCCTCAGCCTTCCAAGTAGCTGGGACTCTAGGCATGTGCCACCATGCCCGGCTAATTTTTTTGATTTATTGTAGAGATGAGGTCTCACCAAGTTGCCCAGGCTGGTCTCGAGCCCATGGGCTCAGGAAATCCTCTCACCTAGGCCTCCCAAAGTGCTGGGATTATAGGCGTGGACCACCGCGCCGGACCTCGAATGTTTGTTCTTAAACCAAACAGAATACGAGCAGCCTTTACTAAAGTGTGTCTCACTTTCTTTGCTTTGATTTTCTTTCTTTCAGTGAGGTGCACAAAGGAGAGTTGTGATAAATTAAAAAACTCTCAATTACATAGCCAAGACAAAAAATCAAAAGTGATAGAACATTCATTGTTAAAACATAAGAGTGGAGTACTGTTTTGATAGGTGAGTTAATATTCTACCTCAGCAGTATTATAGATCCCTGTGTGATGCTGATCGAATGCAAAGTAAATGTCTTGATATATAGATATAGAGATATATTTCGTTTTTTTTTTTTTTGAGTCAGAGTCTCACATCGCCCTGGCGATTCCTCCACCTCAGCCTTCCAAGTAGCTGGAACTACAGGCGTGCACTACCATGCCCGGCTAATTTGTTATTTATTATAGAGATGAGGTATCTCTATAATAAAGTTGCCCGGGCTGGTCTCAAACCCGGGACTCAGGCAATCCACTTGCCTCAGCCTCCCAAAGTACTGGGATTACAGGCTGAGCCACCGAGCCCAGCCAGAGACATATTTCAATAAATCAATCCCTATATGTCTCTGTATAGATCTATATGCTTATATATTCGAGGGAGAACCCCCCCAAAACCCAGAATTATCTTTTGGAGGGTGGGCCTCTTACAGTATAGGCTTCCCCTGCTAGGTAAGTATTCTAGGAACCCATCGGCATCAGTGTACTTGTCAGTGTTGACGTGAGAGGCTGTGTTCAGCTTTAGTGATTTTGTTTGGAAATCACTTCAGCATGTTTGCCCATTTCATGATGGATGATTTAACGCACCTGCCCACACCACACTGAATGTTCAGCAGATTTTGACCAAAATGGCATGACCCCCTGCCCCACCCTCCCTATTCACCAGATCTTGCCCCAAGCAACTTTTTTCTGTTTCCCTGGATGAAAAGAGAGTCCTCAAAGGGAAACGTTTTGACGATTTGAAAGAGGTGAAATACAAAAAAACAGCAGAAGTACTAAAAGGCATCAAACTTGACAAGTTCAAAAACCGTTTTGAGCAGTGGAAAAAGCATCTTGATAGGTGTATTGCATCAAATGGAGAATACTTTGAAGGTGACTGATGTTTAAACACGTAAGAAGAAATACACAATTTTTAAAAATTCTCTTAATTTTATTTAAAAAAAATTTTTTTTGGTTTTCTTTCAAAGATGTGTGGTACAATTCAGGGTTAGTACATAAATGGTCATCGTACAGGTAAAGTTTGGACCTCCCCTTGGTTTGCGACTGGGTACTCTTATTGATTATGTGTCCCGCTACTGACAATCCTTTTGTTATAGTATTATGATAAATGAAATACACAATTTTTTATAAATTCAGTTTTGTTAGGTCCCCCTTTATATATAAACATATGAGACCTGACAATTAAGTTCGTGAACTCATCCTAGACAAATTGCTATATACTCCACTGCTGAATATCATTACTGTCACCTTTGAAGTACTCTCCTTGAGAAGCTATGCACTGACACCAGCACCTAGTCCACCCACCCATTAAAGCAATTTTAGAACCTTTTTTTCTGGAATGGCCATCAGAGCTATCGTTGTATTACCCTTGATGTCCTGAATGCCATCAAAATGTCTTTCTTTCAATATTTCCTTTGGCTTCGGGTAAAGCAAAAAGTCACTGGGGGCCAGATCAGGTGAGCAGGGGGGTGTTCCAATACAGTTATTTGTTTATTGGCTAAAAACTCCCTCATAGACAATGCTACGTAAGCTGGTGCAAGAGCTCCTTTGGGACGATTTTTGCACATACCTTTCTCATGCCAAGATTTTCAGTTAAGATTTTCCTGTTTCTCTATCAATGTTTATTTAGTCTGCTATGCTTCTCAGTTGCTGATGATTTTGAAGCACAATTTGACAAAGTTTTGCAATGTTTTCATCAGTTCTGCTCGCTTACTGGCTGTCCTAACCTCTCTCATCAGTGATGCTTTCTCTCCCCTCAGAAAAGTATTTAATACATTTGTACACTGCCATTTTCTTCATGGCATTATCCCCATAAATTTGGACTAACATGTCCCTGATTTCATTTCCATTCTTGCCAAGTTTAACAAGAAATTTAATGTTTGTTTATTGCTCTTCATTCAATCTCTGACATTCTTGTGATGCACACAAAAACATGCAACAACAATAATGAACACCACTCAGCAAGACACTGCCACACATCGACAGGAACACAGCTGTGAGACACTGATATACCAAGGTTATGAAACCTTAACGAGTTGTTTGTACGATACGGCCAATGTAAGCTCACAGTGGCAAGTTTGTGAACTTAATTGTCAGACCTTGTGTATATTGCTTACTTATTTCATTAATGTAACTATGTAACTGTGCCGATTTTGGTTGTTAGAACTCTTATTATTTTTACATCTAAGGTAGAGTAATTTGCAGGTTTATTTTTTCTTAATTACAAGTCACATTCCACAGACCAATCTGAGGGCATGGTCTTTATCTTTTTGAGAATAACCCAGCTTGTCAAAGGTCACATTTATTGTAAGTGGAGTGGAATTAGAACCTGAAGTCTATTCTTTCACTCTATCAATCACGTTGTTGGGAACAAGTGATTTTGAGGCCTAAGACATGGTTGCCACCCTCCACCCTGACTGTGATGCCAAAGCATTTGAAAATAAATAGAATTGCCATACTCTAGTTTGCCCTTTAAACTCCAATAATTCCATGTAAAAACTATTTTTTAAAAGTTTAGCAAGCTTTGGTTTTATGAATGTGTGATCCCAGCTCTTTTGGGTTGTAAATGCATGGATTTTTCATTTGTGTGGTTCTAAAGGCTCTTTTCATCCCCTTCTATGATCTGAGTTGTTTTGAGGACATCTTCTATGACTGTAGCTCAAAAGGAGACTGTCAAAATTCATGTATCCTGAGCAATTTCTTCCCAACCCAAATAGAGAATTAAGATCTGTTTAATAATCAGAGCTTCAAAGGTTCTCAGCCAATATAATCACAGCTAGATTTTAATCCTAAGAAAAACAGAACTATCTTCCTCTTATCTATCCAGATAGTTAACCTAATAGTCAAAAATTATTTTCTGATAATAAGTAAGAGATGTGTCTTAGACAGTGGCTAGTCATCCACTCAACAATTATTGTGTGCCTACCATGTGCCAGCAATGGGCCTAGACACTTGGGACACATTAAGGAACAAACAGAAAAAGAACCATTGTCTTTAGAGTTTTTCTTCTAAAAGATTTTATGTATTAAACTTTCAAGCATTCTAGGCTATTTGGAAAGATCAACAGAATATAATATTCCATTGGTCTATGCGTTGCAAACCAGTAACCAGACGCTCAATTCAGCTCACAAATGATTTGTTTGGTTATCCAAGTGGGTTTTAAAATTTAGTTTGGATGCTTTAAAGGAGCTACACATTGTCCAGAAGACACAAGCCCGCATCATTTCTGACTGTTTTACACCTCCTGGACTTCACTGACATCTGCCTGTCTGGCCCCTGAAGGCACCTGTGTTTGTGACCCCTATCATTTAATGTATTTATGCTTGACACTAGTTCCTCTGTTCATCTGGAATTGTTAGTGTAAACTCTCTTCCTTCACCTCAAAGAATGTGGATGCCCCCAATGTTTTCAGACTGAGCTCGGTGGCTCAGCCTGTAATTACAGCACTTTGGGAGGCCGAGGCGAGTAGATTGCCTGAGCCTGTGGGTTCAAGACCCACCTGGGCAACTTGGCGAGATCTCATCTCTATAATAAATACAAAAAATTAGCTGGGCATGGTAGTGCACACCTGTAGTTCCAGCTACTTGGAAGGCTGAGGCGGAAGCATCGCTGGAGCCCAGCAGGGTGAGGCTGCGGTGGCCGGGAGCGTGCCACTGAACTCCAGTCTGGGCGACAGAGTGAGACTCCAACTTCAAAAAATAACATAAAATAAAATAAAATGTTGGGCTATTCATGGGGCGTCAGCTCACAAGAGTACTCACGCATAAGGACTCTAAGGTCAAAGAGGCCAGTGACTGATGGTTAGTAAAAGCCAAGATGATTCTGAAACTGAATCCGTCATTCCTTTCCCTTACACTGAAAAATCTAGTTGACTTTTTTCCCTTATTGGCAAAATTGCATATGGTGTGATTACACGGGGAAAGGGCCCTTGCATTTTTTTTTTTAGGAAGAGAGCAGAAGTCTTGCCTCTCATTGTATTCAAATGTTAGCCTATTAAACAATGTGAATGGCCACACTCATGTTATTCCTCTCAAAAGGAAAGCTCCTCTCCTGCCCCTATCCACCCACAAATCGTCCCCATCTACTCAGTTCAACTCATCCACCCATCAGGGCTCCATTATGACACTCATTCTACCGTAACTTGTGTTCATTTCCCCCTTCTCTGAGTCCATTGCATATTTGGAGTAGTCAGTGTCATGCATTCATTTATTTATTCAATGTTGATCAATTGGCTCTCCTGCCCTGCCCCAAGAACTCCAAATTTGACACTTGATTATATACTGTCTTGCAGGGTTTAACGACAGTTGTAATATGTTCATCTTGTCCCTTCAACAAAATGTGCATCTTCCAATGTGAGGAACCATGTCTGAGGCTGCCATTAACCACACAGTGTGAGTTGGAAAGGAGTCTCTTTTGGGTTATGGAACCCAGTGCCTGCTTGCCTCCTCACTCTCTCTGTGTATTGGGGCACTCATATCGGAGAGCCCACCAAGCACTGAACAACCCCAGCAAAGAGCAGACACTTCATTGTGCCCTTGCCTGACACAGTTCATTTTGTTTAATAAACAGTCCTCAATGATCATTAATAGTGGGATGAGTCTTCCTAGCTTTGATTAACCAGGCTCTCAGTTTCAATTTCCATGTTGCAGGCCTGCTGTGAGAACACATTATCAAGTCTTTGCAGAGTGATCAGTTTTTATGAGGGTGACAATAAAATTTACCTCCAGACCAAAACAACAGGAGTTAACTGGGACTGTGACAGGCAAACTGGGATGTATCCTAGTGTCCACTTTAGTAAAATAAGGAGCACCTGTTACTACCAAATGTTTAGGAAAGTATCAGATCTAATCTTTGACAATACAGTAAATCCTCTACATACAAATCTTCAAGTTACAAACTTTAACAATGCACACCTGCTTTTTTATGTATTCTTTCTCTCCACTAGTTGTCAGTATAGCCCATTGAATACATATAGTACTATACAGCCGATTGTGTTAGTTGGGTACCTGGGCTAACTTTGTTGGACTTGAAATAAATTGGACTTATAAACATGCTTTTGGAACCAAACTCGTTTGTATGTTGGGGACATTCTGTATAGGGCAAAGAAGGACAACCTGCCTCTTAGGTTAGGACATCAGCAAAGACTGTAGCAGAGTGTTCACATCATTAAATATTAGAGAGTTGAGTGGGCTTTGATAGGACTAACTACTTATAAGGCTGTCTGCTACCTTGACCCTTTTGTGTAAGTACTAGGACTTTCCATCCTGAGGTAAGACTGCTCCCCTTGCAAATCCTCCCCAATGGTCCCATTTTGAGCTCTGATCACCACTATCCACTGTTGTCATGTCAACAGCTCAGCACACACACAAGGTGGTGATATAGCTCTCTGGAGAATGATCCTCAGTAAAGCTAAAGTCCCCTTTGGTCACCAAGGGAGGGTGTTCAGCCATTGGTAGTTACTTGATAAATACTCATTGTATATCTGACTATGAAAAAAATAAAAAACAAAAAAAACTTCTTTCCATCCCACACTGAAGGTGAAAGGAAACTGGAACTAGGGATTCTGTGATTTTTGTCTCCAAGGCCCAGGAGGAAGTTCTACTTTAAGATGTCATTAAAGAAGTTGGGGCCAGCACGATGTTTGAACATATGAATTATGAACTTCGCAGTAACTTGGATGGACTTAGAGTCTATCATACTCAGTGATCTATCACAGAAAC
>CAUYQG010153688.1:0-34024 GCA_963574415.1 Tarsius wallacei
GTCGCCCAGACTGGAGTGCAGTGGCCGCTCCTGGCCACCGCAGCCTCGACCTGCTGGGCTCCAGCGATCCTTCCACCTCAGCCTTCCAAGTAGCTGGAACTACAGGTGCACGCTACCACGCCTGGCTCATTTTTTGATTTATTGTAGAGATGAGGTCTCGCCAAGTTGCCCAGGCAGGTCTCGAACCCGTGGGCTCAGGCAATCCACTCACCTCAGCCTCCCAAGGTGCGGGATTCCAGGTTGAGCCACTGAGCCCGGCTTCTGTGATATTTTTGATACTTGTTTGAGTTGTTTGTCTTAGTCATTAAATTCAAGGCTCTAAACAAGTAAAGCCTGGCAACATGTGGAATGCTCCCTGGCCCAGAACTCCACCCCCTCGTTCTGCTGTGAAAGGGCAGGCATTATCCGCAGCTCTGAGCTTTGTCCTAGGCTCTGCATCTAGTACAAAATTAAAATTGCTTACCACCTAAGTTTTTTCACTAAAAATACAAGTTCCTAAGGGTTAACACTGTAATTGATATATGTAAGCAAGCTACTAGATATATGAGAAAAAATTTTACATACAAAACATATAAGGAAAGTAGGATGTGTTTTGGTAAAAAGCTATAAGAAGGAACAGGAATGTGGATTTGGGTAAAGAAAAGTAACTTTGTTTCGTGTAGAGGGTTTTTTTTTTTAATTTTTTGAGTTAGAGTCTCACTCTGTCGCCAGACTGGAGCGCAGTGGCACGCTCCCAGCTACCGCAGTCTCGACCTGCTGGGCTCCGGAGATCCTCCCGCCTCAGCCTTCCAAGTAGCTGGAACTACAGATGCGCGCTACCACGCCTGACTGATTTATTGTAGAGATGAGGTCTCACTTTCCCAGGTGGGTCTCGAACCCGGGGGCTCAGGCAATCCACTCACCTCAGCCTCCCAAGGCGTGGGATTACAGGCTAAGTCACCGAACCTGGCTGATAATGATGAGTTTTTAATATTTAATCATTGTCTCCTCTATGCAGGTTGTATTTTTCTTGAACACATATTAATTCTCATGCTGGGTTTGAAGACATCAGAACCCACTAGAAACGTTAACTTTGTGTTTAAAATATAAAAAGTAAGAGTATATCTTCTAGATAGCCTCACCCAAGATGATACATCTTAAATAAATATTTATCAAACATGAGTCTCAGAATAAAAATTGTGTTTTCTTCACTGACTTTATATACAGTAATATTGGAGAATAAAATTTTTATTTGTTTTTAAGATATAAAAGTGAGGTATCTAGATTGGAAAAGATGAAATCAAATTATCTCTATTGATGATATGATCTTATACTAAAAAATTCCAAAGACTCCTGGACTTGATAAATGAATTCCGTAAAGTCTCATTTTACAGAATCAACATACACGTCAGTAGCACTGCTAAACACCAATAATGATCACGCTGAGAATCAAATCAGGAACTCAGTTCTATTTACAAAAGCCATCAAAAAATTAAAATCCCAACAAATATATTTAACTAAGAAGGCAAAATATCTCTATAAAGAGAACTACAAAACAATTGATAAAAGAAATTATAGCGTACACAGATGGAAAAGCTTCCCATGCTCATGGATTGGAAAAATCAACATTGTTAAAATGACCATACTACCCAAAGTAATCTCAGATTCAACACAGTCCCCATTAAACTACCAATGTCATTATTCACTGAATTATAAAAAGCAATTCTAAAATTAATGTGGAACTAAAATAGAGCCAGCCTAGCCAAAGCAGTCTTAAGCAAAAAGAACAAAGTTTGAGGCATCACATTATCCAACTTCAAATTGTACTACAAACCTATAGTCACAAGAACAACATGGTATTGGCACAAAAGCAGATACATGGACAATGGTGCAGAATAGAGAATCCAGAAATAAACTCAAATACCTACACCAACAAACTGATCTTTGACAAAGTAGACAAAAACAGACACTGGGGAAAAACATTCTTTTCAACAAATGGTCCTGGAAAAACTGGATAGCCACTTGCAGAAAAATAAACTAGATCCCTATCTCTCACCATATACAAAAATCAACTCAAGAAAGATCAAAGACTTAAATGACAATATGAAACCATAAAAATTCTAAAAGAAAGCCTGGAAAAAACTCTTTTTGACATGGGTCTTTGCAAAGAATATATGACCAAGACCTTAAAAGTAAATGTAATAAAAACAAAAACAAGTAAGTGGGACTTTATTAAACTAAAAAGCTTCTGGACAGCAAATAATAACAGTAATAATAATCAACAAAATAAATAGGCAACCTACAGAATATCTACAAAGACTGATATTCAGAATCTACACAGTACTCAAATAAACCAGCAAGAAAAAACAACTCCATTAAAAAGTAAGCAAATGACATAAACACTTCTGAAGAGAAAATATACAAGGCCAACAAACATATGAAAAAATGTTCTACATCACTAATCATCAGGGAAATGCAAATTAAAACCATATTATAGCCTGGCTTGGTGGCTCAGCCTGTAATCCCGCGCCTTGGGAGACTGAGGTGAGTGGATTGCCTGAGCCTGCGGGTTCGAGACCCGCCTGGGCACGCGAGACCTCATCTCTACAATAAATCAAAAAATTAACTGGGTGTGATAACGCACACCTGTAATTCCAGCTACTTGGAAGGCTGAGGTGAAAGGATCGCCTGAGCCCAGCAGGTCGAGGCTGTGGTGGCCGGGAGCGGCCACTGCACTCCAGTCTGGGTGACAGAGTGAGACTCCGACTCAACAAACAAACAAACAAACAAACAAAAAAACCATGTTATATCAGTCAGAATGGCCATTATTAAAAAATTAAAAAACAGTAGATACTGTTGTGAATGCAATGACAAAGAAACATTATACACTGATGACGGGAATGCAAATTAGTACAACTTCTATGGAAATCAGTATAGAGATTTCTAAAAGAACTAAAAGTAGATCTAACATTTAATACAGCAATCTCAGGACTTGATATCTACCCAAAGGAAGAGAGGTTGTTATACAAAGAAGATACTTGGCATTCACATATTTACCACAGCACAATTCACAATGGCAAAGATCACACTAAATACACATCAACTGGTGGATAAAAGAAATCTGAGAAATCTGAGCTATAGACACACACACACACACACACATACACACACACACACACACACACACCATGGAATATTATTCAGGCTTAAAAAAAGAATGAAATAATGTCTTTTTTTTTTTTTTTTTTTTTGAGTTGGAGTCACACTCTGTCACCCAGGGGGGCTGGCTGGGCAATAATTTGTTTTGCAGCAACTTGGATGGAGCTGGAGACCATCATGCTAAGTGAAATAATGCAAGAATGGAAAACCAAATACTGCATGTTCTCACTTATAAGTGGGAGCTAAAGTGTCTGAAAAGGCATACAGAATGATATAATAGTCACTGAAGACTCAGAAGGTGTGTGTGTGGGGGGGGGTAAAATATCACCCAATGGGTACAATCTGCATTAGTGGGCATGAGGGGTACACTTAAAGCCCAGACTTCTTCACCACTTACAATGCATCCATGTGACCAAAAATCATTTGTACCCCTAAAACTATTGAAATAAAAAATTATATATCTATCTCTATCTCTATATCTTATGTAGATACATTCATTTTAAACAGATATGAAGGAGAACCCCCAAAATGGAATGTATGAAAAACTGTGTACTTATTCTTCAGTCATCTTCAAAGTGCTCCCTGTTTGATACAATACACCTATCAGTATACTTTTTACACTGCTCAAGATAGTTTTTGAACTTGTCAACTTTGATGCCTTTTAGTGCTTCCGCCGTTTTCTGTTTCACATCTTCCACATCAGCAGAACTTTTCTCTCTGAGAACTTTTTTTATCCAGGAAACATCCAAACAAACAAAAAACTGCTCAGGCAAGATTAGATGAATAGGGAGCGTGGGGCACAGGGGTCATGCCGTTTCTTGGTCAAAAACTGCGGAATCAGTGCGGTGTGGGAAGGTGTATTGTCATGGTTGAAAAACTTACTTGCCACAACAGAATGTTTCTTTTGCAAACTGTGATGCAGAAGAAAAACTTCCAGATAAAAACTTTGGTTGACAGTTTGATCCAGAGGAACAAATTCTGAGTGTACTACAAGGGGCCCATTCTCCAAAAAGATAATTCCCTTTTTTTGGGGGGGGGGGAGATAATTGTTGTGTATACCTTAAGAAACTCTCAACCAAAGGCTTATTTATAAAATAGATGTATTAGGAAATCATGGTTTATATTTTTCATATTAAATATTTTATATTATATAAACATCTGGAGCTTTTAAAGTTTAGGGTTTAACTTTATATATTTGTCTATAGATCATTAATACTAGTTGAAGTTTGGTGACTAAATACAAACTGAGATCATTGTGAAATGTCAGTGTGTGAATATGTGCTGACTCCTTTCTGATCTTGCCTCCTGTCTTTGTTCCAAATACAGCCGAAGAGCAGTGGAGATAAGTTCAATAACTCAGTGGAACCTATTTTGCCAAATATGGCACTTCTGAGTTGTGGTTGCATCTCCAGGGCTGGTCCATTAACTCATATAGAACTTGATTTTGCCCATTCTCTGAACCTGGGTGTGAATTGACCATTTGCAGTTTACTTGACTTTGCTTATTTTGAATCATGTGCTGGATGGTTCTGAGAACAGCCATTGAGAAATTAAATTGGGAAAGCAATGTATTCTCCAAAGTCTAATCTATAATTACATTGATTGTATTAGTTATGGTATGCCTAATGGTTATTTATTGTTTATAGTCCTTATATTCACAAAATACTCTATTTAATTAGATATAACCTTGACATCAACACTTTCAAGTTGCAAAATTGTACCTATTTGTTATAGATACAAGGTGAAATACACAGCATAATACATAGCTGAAAAATGTATGTTAAAGAAAACTAGAGATTTACCTTAGTGTATTTTCCAGTTATATAGAATGGGTCCTGGTCATGAGAAGAGACATTATTATCCATATTTACTTGTAATTAATGACAGTAAATGCACCATGCCTGACTCAGGAGAAAAGATGGATGGACACTGTGATGGTGTCTGCCACTAGATGGAAAGCAAAATCTCGGCATGGCTATTGGGTTCTTACAAGGTCAGATCTACGACACCAACTGATTTATTTTTCTTTTACATACTTTTTCTTGTTCTCTCTACTCCTTTAGTTGTAGAGGGAAAAATAAAAGGTTTTTTTCTCCTCATAGTTATATCCACTTCCCACAAAGAGGCTACCAACAGATTCATAATCAGCAAATCCTAAAGACTGATAAAGGCATTTGGAAAGAGAAAAGTATATTTAAAGTCCACATGCTGAGTCTAAATGATGGGCCATAATCACTGTTCACAAAAATTCTTTAGCATTCCTAATATTTTTTTTCTTTTGAGAGAGATTACAGATACTAGCAGTAAACACATATCCCCAAGGAAAACTACCTTGAAGAGAAAGCTCACTGTTTTCCCCAGGATTCAAACAACAAATAGCCAAGAATCAGTCCACATATTTCTGCACAGATAAATTAGAGTTTTAATGGATAATTGTGTCAGTAACTTAAATAACAATGAAAACAACAGTAGAACCAAACTTACTGAATATGTAGACATGGAGCGATCCACCCCGAATTCTCAATGATCCCTTTCCACATGCAATTTTTAATGTGAAACACACAGCCTAAAGGTATGAAAATGTGAATTTTTCTGTAAGTAATGCCACTAAAAACAAAGATTGCAAATATGGCTGTTAATGTATGCAGGTCTATGCACATTATCATCAAAAGAGTTCACATTTTCACTGAAACACAGAACTTATATGACAAAGTCTTGTCAACTAAATAACTTAATAGTAACAATTACCTTTTATAAAGAAGTATAATACCATTTGGAGTAAAAAATTATGTACTTTTCTTGGCAAAGAAAAGGCATTGGTATACTTTGCATTAAGAAATTGCTTCTTATTTGTATGTGTATATATATATATATATATATATATATATATATATATATATCTCAAAACATTTGAGAATACTAAGGCTTTAAATATGACCAAATAGGGGGAGATAGACAAGTAAAGAAATATTTAGATTATAGTGTAGTAAGTGGCAAAACAGTTCTCAAGGAACACGTTTTCACGCACTGTGTGGGAAGAGATGGCTAAGCTGAATTCTGAAGCGAACTTACATAATGAATGCAGACACTGCAGGAGTGTGAACATAAAAAAGGAACGTTCCAAGAACTACAGGAACTACAGGTCCTTTGAGTAAAGAACCTGAGAGAAGCAAGTTCGATGATATTTCTGGGAAAATGGGCAGAGGCTAGGTCAGTTAAAGAAAAAAAAGGAGTCAGACTTTATGTACTTCTTTTCTTCCTGTTACACTTTAAAAAATTTTTTATGTCTTAGAAAGGTAAGAGATCAATTCTACACCTTGATTCCTTAGCACTAATTAGACTCACTCCCCACTCTACCAATGTAGTAGTTCACCAACACAATTACTTAGCCATTGTTTTTACAGGTTTTTACTTCTGACATCGAATAGTAGGTGCTAAAAGCCACCTGTGAAGCTTGAGTGACATGAAAAAGAGAAAAGCAACATTTGTTGCCTGAGCAAGGAGGCTACTTGAAGTCTCAAAGCACTTTATTCTTTGAGTCTTTGCAGATGTGGGTGAGAATTTTTGAGCTTTAGGTGAGAATGAGAATCATCCTGAAAAAAAATAAGGCGTTTATTTTTAGGGAAAGATGACGACGCATCAGAACTCATAAAAGCAGTTTTTTTAAAGGGTGATGATGGTTTAAAATTAAAGCTATTATTTGTCTACTAGATGTATGTCCTATCTATTAAGTATGTATTCAATATGTCTTGTGCAAAATGAGTTAAGGGATAAGGATTAATGTTTCAAGAAAATCGCAGCTGTAAACATTAAAAATCTTTTAAAATTATTTCATAACCTTATGCCAATTTTAGTGTCACATTTTTACTAAATAAGCTTTTACCCAGAAAAAAATCTAGAGCTCAAAAGTTAGCAAGCATCAATGCATTGTGGCCACAGTCGAAAGTATTGACTTGAAACAAATTCTGGTATAGATTGAGAAAAATTCTGTGGTTGAAATGTCAGCCTACCAGATTTGTTGAACATTCATCAAAGACTGACCCTCCTTTATTTAGTGCCCCCACACTCAGTACTTCCCACTAATTTGCTGTGGAATGTTAGACAGCATCAGGCTGTCCACCCACCATATTGGTATCACCCAGAGCTGCACTCTTGCAGTGTGGTAGTCACTAACCACATGTGACGACTGAGTAATTGAAAGGTAGCTAGTCTAGACTGTGATACAAACGTAAAATTCATAGACTTCCAACGTTCTTTTTTTTGAATAGACTATTTTTCCATTTTTTTCTTATATTCTGATTTGCCATTGAGATAGCTGATTAGCAAGAAAATTATTCTATGTATGATTATGTGTGTATTTTGGAGTTACAAGGGTTAATTTTATATGTCAGCTTAGTCGGCCATGATTCCCAGATATGGGGTCAAACATTATTGTGGATGTTTCTGGGAAGGTGATTTTGAATAAAATTAATGTTTAAATTGGTGGATTCAAAGTACAGCAGTTTACCCTTGATAATGTGGGTGAATGTCATCCAATTAGTTAAAGGCACAAATACAACAAAAGATTGACTCCCCCAGCCCCTGCCTGCCGGCTGCAAGAAAGGATTCCACAGTGGACAGCATTTAAAATTGAACTGCAGCATTGGCTCTTTTCTGGGTCTCCTGCCTGCCAACCCAACTCACAGAATTTGGACTTGCCAGTCTCTGTAATCACCTTAGTTTTTTTTGTTTTTTTTTTGTTTTTAATAAATCTCTTTCTCTATAGTCTCTTCTCTTCTATGAAGCACCTTGCACACTTTTCTTGAATTGATGTCCTTACAATTCTTTAAACTTATTCTAGGCTTTCTTTTTCCTCTTAATTGTGCTACGCATCTAATAACCAATCTTTTCCATTTTTCTTTATTCAGAGTTATTATTACTCAATATGTCTTCAAATGTTTCTTTTCTGCATTTATTCTTTTCTCTCTTGAACAGATGTTGACATTTCATCTTTCTTGAACATTTCTAATTTTTAAAATATCTTCTATTATTTTCCTCCACCCAATATATTAGCACACTAATTCATTCTGTGACTGCTTTCACTCTGCTATTCAGCTCACCTGATCTATTATATATTCATAAAGTCATGAAGTAATTTTCTATCCATTTATTTTATTTTGTTTTTTACAGATACACTGGTACATCTGGTTGTGAGGAGTTCTCAGGTTGAGACCCTAGTCTGGGTACCTTCTGCTGAATTTAGATGGTGTGTCTGGTGCGGGGGAAGTGCTCTCAAGCATTACAATCTGCTCTCTGACAACTCCCCATTTGTGACCTCTTTTCCACCCGACCATTATGTAGTCACAGAACTTTTCTCTAGAGAGCTCCAGCACCACTCTTTGCTAAAAGCTTTCTTCCTGTGTTGTAGAAACTTGGAAGAGTGAGAAGAGAATAAAAATAGAATGCTCCAGAGCTAGTAAGACTGCAGGGGGTGAAAAACAATGTCTTTCCATCCTGCTGGAGCTCAAGCTCTACCCTGCTCTTTTAACCTAGATAACCTTGCTTGGCACCCTGGGGTGGCAAGGAAAGAGTGGGCAGGTTTCATCCAGAGCAATGCTGTGAGGAAACAAAGAGCACCAATAATAAGCTGTTTCCTAATTTATCCTTAAATTATGGCAACTTTCTCTCTTCTGATCTAAGGTGTCATTTCCTTTTGCCTTATCTACCTTCTGTGTTTCTACAGAACATACACAATTTTTACAATTACTCTTAAGGCTCTTTAGCATCCTTGTTGCTTCTGCTACAGTTCTAGCCTTGGGTTCAGTGAAAGGAATTAGCAGCGAAAGTTGGGTCATGATTTACATCATTTATTTTTACAGTTCAAGTACATTACTTTCTCAATAGTTCAAGCAGGTTCTCAGTTGATCTTTTCATGGCTGTTGGTCAAAATGAGTATTTCTTAACTCTTACAAAAAATATCATCTGTCCTACTTGAAAAACATTGCAACAACAAATGTTGAAAATACAGATTTCTTGAATGTTTTAAGTGACTCTAATTTGATAAACTTACAGTTCTGCCTTATCCAGGATTCTACTTTAGCTCATGCTTCTTATGACTAAAGGACTTTCATGTGTTATTAACAATAACCATAATCATAACATTCAATTTTGGATACAGAATTTTATCCTTATCTATACATATTATTCTTCTGGCAAAATAGGTTGTTATACTTTGAATTCAATGTGTGTGTATTATATAGATATACCAGACCCCTTAATGTCCATGGGGGATTCATTCGAGGACACACTCCCAGTCCCCTAGATACCAAAATCCACAATGCTTAAGTCCTTTATATAAAAAATGGCATCTACTACTTGCATATAAGCTACACATATTCTCCCCTATACTTTAAATCTTCTCTAGATTGCTTATAATATCGAATACAATGTAAACGCTATATCAAAACTTGTTATGCTGTATTGTTTAGGAAATAATGACTAAAAAGTCTATATGCATTTAATACAAACATATTCATCATTTATATATTTCAATTCTGGTTGGTTGGATGCACAGATGTGGAATATGTGGATACAAAGGGCTGGCTCTGTATGTCTGTGTTTGTGAACAATTTGAGTATGTCTACAAAATAATGAATTTTAAAAATCCATACTTGACCACTGCAGATTGAGTACCTTGCCAGGCTTAGGTTTACAATTGATGCTTATATTAAATCTGATGAAAAATAGACCAGTTACTTATGGTCTAACAATATATAAATATGTCTAAGTATATGTAAAGTAAACTTGTCCTTTTATATTGAAAAGATTTGGGTTTTTGAATAAAATGTGAAGTTGTCATTGTTACATATAAAAATATATGTTTTCAAATCTTATATTATATATTGTTAAAAACTGACTATTTAAAAATATATTAATATGCATATTAATGTCTTATAACATATTTTTATTTGCTTATCCTTTTTTCTTAATATTGAATTTAACCTTTTTGTTAACTAAACAATTACATTGTTCTGAGGCAATTTAATTATACCCTGTCTACAAAGGTATCACTAATTAATTGATCACAGAATGATTTGTTTTTCTGAGAATTCCCTTATTTTTAATTTGTAATGGACACTTGATTTTTTTATCACTTTGCAATAACTTTTTCTGCATATATATTTATTTGTATGCACTGCTTTTCCAAAATATTATAAGTAGCTTGTTGTGTATTGATCATGTTACACAATCTTTTGCTCCTTCCTAAAACACTTAGGACATGATATGTTTTCATGTTGGATTCTTAATAACTTCCTGCTGACATGACTTGAAAAAAACCCCAAGACAAATCTTAAAATTCATGATAATTGATCTTTTAAATGAGAGTTCAGAATACTGCAGCTGCAGGCCAAATTTGACCAGATAGATTTATTTTTAATTTTTATGAGGCCCAACTTCTCAAATTTTCCTTTATAAAACCCAGTTTTGATGTCCTGTCTAAGGATTATTTCCCTAACCATAAACACCAAACCTGTTCCTTATTCCTATGGTTTTGTTTGTTTTTGATAAAATTGCATAGTTGTATTTTTAAAATTTAAATCTATAATCAATTTTGCGGCATGAGATTTAGGTTAAGATTTATTTTTCACCTCTGAATGTCCAATTGTGCCAACAATATTTATTGGAAAGGCTATTCTTCATTCAGTGGATTTAATCTTTGTCAAAAATCACTTGGATTACTTATCTGAGTCTAATTCTGGGTTGTCTCTTCTCCTGCAGTCCTACAATGATCTATGTGCCTATTCCTCTGCCAACACCACACTGTGATATTAAGTAAATCTTAGTATCAGGTAGAGTGACTCCCATTTTATTCTTCTCTGTCAAGATTGTTTTAACTATTCTAGGGCTTGGGGCTTTTTGTATCAATTTTAGAATAAGCGTGTCTAGGTTTACAAAAACTCTGCTGCTAGTTTTATAGGAATCACATTAAACATAAGAATAAATTTAGAGAATATGTCTCTCCATTTATTTAGGTCTTATTTGATTTCTTTCATCAGCATTTTATAAATTTCACCATACATTTTTTTCTATACATAGTTTGTTATATTTTTGCTCAAGTATTTAATTTTCTTCAGGGCAACTATAAAAATTAGCATGTGTTTAATTTTGTTTCCCTTATGTTCATTATTATTATATAGAAGTGTGATCGCTTTATATGTGTGCTGATCTTACATCTTGCTACTTGGCTGGATTCGCTTATTAATTCTATAATTTCTTTGTAGATTCTTTGGGTTTTTTTAATTAAACAACCATTTTACCTGTAAATAGAGACAGTTTTATTTCTTCCTTTCCAATGTCTACTCCTCTTCCACCCCTTTTGTTTTTGCTGTCTTGCATTGGCTACAAATTTCATTGCCAGGTTGTATAAGAATGTTGAGAGTTGACATAATTGTCTTGTGTCTGATCCGAGAAGAAAAACTTCAGTCTTTCACCATTGTGCAATGTTGGTAATAGATTCTTTGTAGATATATTTATTAAGTTGAGGTGATTTCTCTTTATTCATAATTTGCTGATAATTTTTATCATAATTTGGATATTTTCAAATTTTTTTTAGGAACTGAAATGTTATATAAATTTTTTCTTTAGCCTGTTGACAGCAAAGATTACATTGATAGATTTAAAAAAAAATATTATACCAGTCTTGCAAATCTAAAATAAATCTCACTTGATCTTGTATAATTATTTTCATACTGTTTTATTTAATTTGCTAATATGTTGTTGAGACCTTTTTATCTAAGTGCAAGAGAGATACTGATCTGTAATTTTTATTGCACTGTCATTTTCTGGTATTGGCATTGAGGCAATACAACACATAAAGTAAATTGGGAAGCAGTCCTCCATTTTCTTTTTCTGGAAGAATTATTAAAACTGGTAATTCTTCTAAAAATGCATTTTAGAATTCTTTATCAACCGCTACTATTTTTTAACAACCAAGGTTTGTTGGGACATGCCATGCTCATTCATTCACATATTGCCCATGGCCACTGTCAGACTATGACAGCAGAGATGAATAGTTGCAACACAAACTTTATGGCTCACAACTTCTAAAATAAAATATGCATTAGTTGGCACTTTACAGAAAATCTTTTACCATCCACTGATTTAAACCATTTTTTCCTATCCTCTCCTACTATGCTAACCCAGTTGATTTTTAATTTGTTTATTTTGGTCTTCACCTGTCTTCAGATGAAGTAAATGATGTGAGGCAGAAGATAAAACAAATAATTAGGATCCTAACAGATCATCAACAGGATAACCAACATATAAATACACTAGAGTTTGTTATTTTGCCATTTGTTATACTTCTTCAATAATTTCCCATCTCTCTTCTCTAATTTGACTTCATAAAAAGTTTTTCCCCTAATATCTCAAGAAGTCATAACAGTAGTGGCCTTTGATGTGCATACAAAAATTATAATTTGAAAGTGGACACTAAATAAAAGCTGAGTCATCTCACCAGAGTACTTGAAGTTTGGTATTAATATTCCCCAACAAATCCCCCATGATCTTTACTGGAAAAATACTTTTATTCCATCTCTGAATCCGGTAAACTAGAGCATCTTATTGTTAGTTCTGCCCTTGGTGTGGGAGCCAAGTTTCTTGTTTGTTCTCCTCTGGTGCTTTGTTCTGTATTCCCTAATGTGATTTTGTTACTGCAAATCTTTTTCCAACTGTCAGATAAAATGGATTGGGCCAAGGTTCCTGAATCAGACAATTTCTCTGCCTGAACTTGCAACTTCAGCTTAAGTTGTTCCAGTTGGCTTTTACATGCCTTTTGAGGCTCCTCTCAAGATGATTAATTTTTATCCTTTTATCTATTTAGGAGAGAAGAACATTGTCTGTGGTCAAAAATTTTCATATTGACTCTGAAATCTTACTTTATTTTTACTTGTGCTCTTAAGTCTTTCATTTCCTCACATGCATATTTTTAACCTAGTGTTATTATAAACCTCACTAAGGCTAGTTATATACAGTTCACGCATTCCAAAAGGTGCAGCCAAATATTCCCCTAATCTCCTTAATAGTAGTAGTCCATGAGGAGATATAAATTGTGCTAAAAAGAAGGAAAAAAGGAAAGTGGCTAATACCTAGTCAGAAAATGCTGCTCAGAAAAAAATCTCTAAGACAAATATTTTGGTAAAAATTGGAAACAAAATACAACTTAAATTCTGGTCTGGACCTGAAGACACGCTGTTTATGCTATATATTTACTATCTCTTCCTTTGCCACATTATTTTTTGCCATTATCTACATGTGTTGTGAGCTTCCAGTATATTATCTCTGGGAACATGACTTTATAAGGATGATTATTTTGTTTATATTATTTCGGTAAAAAAAATGTTGCTAACTTTTTTTCATAATCAAGCTAAAAGTTTTATATGAATAAGGAAATATCTCCAAGCCACCAATTCTTTGCCACAACTGGTTTTACTTAATGCTTATGTTGTTCTCTAACAGGTATATCACTCAAGTCACAGAGAGTGGTGTCCTTATTTTAAATACAGTTTTAGCATGCATGGGTGTTTGATTTTATATCATATAGCAGGTTAGAAACAGAAATTTATAATATAGAAGAGATATTTCATTCAAACATGCTGATTACAATGATAAGTTAAAAGCCTGATAGAAAGAAAAAAAAACAGTGTTATGAGGATAAATACACATTTCACACACACACACTAACTCACACACATCAATATAGACACAAATGTGCCCACATAGCACATATAACACACACACACACACACACACACCTATAAACAGTCATCTTAAATACAAACTCTTCCACACACACACACACACACACACACACACATGCACGCACACACATGCACGCACGCACACATGCACACACACTCACCTCAGTTCCAGTAGTTATAGGTTACCTAATTGTAATATACATATTATCTTAAACCGCAACATATCTGCACATAGTCTATCCAATCTCTCTTCTGTCTTCCTTATCCTCCTTGAAATCACCCCGTTTCCCTCACGGTCCCTGTGCTCCGCCTACCTCTTGTACCACATACCACATTCGTGCAGCTCCTCCTCTATATCTTCCCTCTCTCATCCACCTTCCATACGCACATTCACCCTATTGTTCACAAACAAGAGTAACCAAACACATACACATACAACTTAATGCATGAATAATATCCTTGCAAACTTCAAGGGTATCCCTCCAGAGGTATTAAAATATAAATTATGCTACTGACATAAGCTAATGATCCAAAAAGAATAAGTCACATTCACTATGTTTTATTTTTAAAAATATGAGAATATATATATATATATAATATTCAATATGTTTCAGGAAAATTCCCATTAAAAGTATGACATAACAAAATACTGAAGTGATTAAAAATCTTGGGAAAATTTCAACTATTTGGAAAGGCACATGTAAAGATTTGCAATTTGGCAATGTATTATTTCCTGGATAACTATAGCTCCTTACCTGCCACTCAAACGACTGCATCATTTATATCTCAATTCCTATCTCCTATTATAAGATGACTGCATAATGGGGTTTTTTGACATGAAAAGGAAAGCTATTTATAACTATGCCAAAATAACAGACATAACTAAGGACTTTCTAGAGAAAATCATGGTCACTTCTTATGATCAAGCTGCATATAGTCTCCTTATCTCTTCACTTTCCATTACTTGTTGGCCACATTCTAATTTGGGCCTTGCCCTCTTTACTCCATGAAAATTACTTTTGTGATTGTCATCAAAGGTCTTTATGTGATACATATTTAATAAACACATTTCTCAACGTTTTGACCTCACAGTGAATAATTTATCCACAAAATATTTATTTCTCTTGATTTCGTGACACTACACTATCAGCCTTCTTTCCGTTCTAGATTATTCTCTCCGGGTTCTTTCTTCTCTTCTTTGAGACTTGTTCTTAGAATACATTTTTGTTTTCTCATTGTATTTGTTCCCATGTTATCTCATTCATTTTTTAAAGTTAAATATGATGTATCTAATGCCAATGACCACAGAACTTATATTTCTATCCCGGAAAGTCACTGAGCCATTCTGCGTATCTGCTTTTGCTTGGACATCTACATGACAAAATTAAACTTTTTGCTTTCTTTCTCCATACCTCAACTCTAAATGTGTTTTGCCTTAATGTGCCCAAGTTAGAAGTTTCCCATAACTCTCTTTATTTCATCTCTTTAAATCCTGCTCATTTTTACATATACATGATAGGATATTATGTATAATATTAGGATATTAAGCAGTCATAAAGAAGGATAAAAATCATGTCTTTCATAGCAACATGAATGCAGTTGGATACAATTATGCCAAATGAATTATCACAGAAACAAAAAAAACTTAATACCACTTGTTCTCTCTCATGAGTGGGCTCTGATTATTGGTCACACGAACACGAGGGTGAGAATAGCAGATTCTTGACACTACTAGGGGAGGGAGAGAGGAGGGAAAAGAGGATACAGTAACACAATGGCTACCAAGTCCACAATAAGGAGGAGAGAAGGCCTGCTCCAAGTTAAAACTTTACCTGCATGCAACTTATTTATATAGTAAATCCTCACATGTAACCCACAACTTCAAAACTGAAAAACAAATGAATGAATAATGAGTAAATAAATAAATAAAATGTAATGAAATGAAAATATAAATCCTGCCCATATGATGTTAACAGTGTATCTCTACATTGTATCTCTAAAAATGATTGTATCATTGGATCTCGAACAATGATTCTGGATTAAGATTGACTTGAGGCAGCTAGAGTGAGTTTCTCCTACAGAGTAAACCAAGACAGAAAAAGTTTTCTCAGCTTTTCTCAGAAGGAGTGGATTCAGCAGCATGCTCCATGAGTCTCCAAAGAAGTGAGAATAGCCCCTTAAGGCAAACAACAAGAAAAAAACTCACTAACCTGGAATGGAACTGACTGGAGTTTTCCCTGCACCACCACAGTCCACCACAGCCTCCCAACACAGTGTGGAAGGTAAATGAGGAGAATTTGGAAGTTCTGTGCTCCTGCTGTACATTTGCAAGACTCCCTGGGCCTTGTGACACTCCAATCCCTCATGGGAAACTGCCTTCCCCACAGTCATGCTCTGCTGTGGAGTGCTACAAGAAAAGAGTCTTGAGCAGCACCATTTCCCACAAAGTCAACCATTTCAGGGTAGAGCAGCTGCTTTGTAGGAAATGGCTCCAAGGACAAACTTCACAGCTACATACAGTTCCTGGCTGAGTGGGTTGCCGGAGAACACCTGAAGCCCTGAGGTCAGCTGCACTTTGACATTCAGATTACAGGTTGCCTGAGGCCAAGGTGGGAACAGGGTGGGATGTGTTGCCATAGCAACCCTTCACACCCCTGGGAAACTCTTCTGGGCTTGCTTTGCAAGACAGTCTTACTCCAGTAGCCTGAGAACCCTTTCTAGTCCCCACTTGTGGCAGCAAAGAGTACGTGCCTGTGGGGTGCTTCATCTCCTTCCCCTGCAGTACTCCAGAAGGCTCAAAACAGAGAACTTGAAAAATCCCCAGAGCCCCACTCTTGACCTAGGCTGACCGGGCATTTCCTTGGAGCAACACTCACCAAGGAGAAGCTCTATAGCCACCATCATAGCTGGCTTTCTCCCACCAGCACTGTCTCCTGTCCAGAGGTCAACAGTACAACCAACCACATTGGATAAAATACCTCAGCTTTGGGGAAGGCCAGATCCCAAGTGCCAGCTAACAACATTTTCCAAGTCACTTTGGCTATTTAGGATGACATGAGCTAGTACAGGAACACAGCAGAGGGCTGCCGCCTCCAGCGATTGAGATAGTTATCACACCAAGGTTATATACAACCTACAGTTCCTACATCAGCTCCCTGCCATCCTCAAATAAGAAGAAATTGTCTACCCAAATGAGAAAGAACCAGAAAAATAATTCTGACCATGTGAAAAAGCATAGTTCTCCAAAACCCCCCAAATACCATACTAACTCTTCAAAAATGAACCTTAACCAAAATGAAATTGTTGAAATTCTAGATAGGGAATTCAAAAGGTTGATAATAAAATTGGTCAATAAACTTTGGAAAAAGTTGAAAACCAACATAAAGAAATATTAAAATGTATTTGGGACACGGATGAAAAAATTCTCCAAAAATATAGGCAAACAACAACAACAAAACACACAAAAACAAAAGAAAAAACCACAAGCTGAAATTCTGGAAGTGAGAGAAGCATTTAGGACAGTACAAAATGCAATGGAAAATTTTAACAGTAGACTAGAACAAGCAAGAAAAAGGATCTCAGAACTTGAAGACAAGGCTTTGCATTAATTCAACTAGAAAAATAAAGAAAAAAAAAAGAAGAGAATGGAACAAAGTATCTAAGAGATGTGGGATTATGTAAAATGTCCAAACCTAAGAATCACAGGAGTTCCTGAGAAAGAAGAGAAACAACAGGTTTGGAAAAACTACTTTAGGCAATAATTGGGGAAAACTTTGCTGGCCTTGCCAGAGATCTAAACATCCAGATACAAGAAGCCCAAAGAACTCCTAGAAGATTCATTGCATAAAAGTCATCCCCAAGGCATGTAATCATCTAGCTATGTAAAGTTAATATTAAGGAAATAATTTTACAAGGAGTGAGATAAAAGCAACAAAAACTTACAAAGGTAGACCTATCAGACTAACAGCAGACTTCTCAGAAAAAAACCCTCAAGTCAGAAGAGATCAGGGCCCCATCTTCAATATCCTCAAACAAAATAACTGTCAGCCAAGGATTTTGTATCCTGTGAAACTAAGTTTCGTAAATGAACGAGAAATAAAGTCCTTTGCAGTCAAGCAAACACTGAGGGAATCTGTTACCACTAGACTGGCTGTACAAAAAATATTCAAAAGAGTCCTAATATTGAAACAAAAGATCGAAATACACTAGTAGAGGAACACTGGAAATCATAAAGTTCATAGGCTTTATGGAAGAGCAACACAATAGAGAAAATAAATAAGCAAATCAACCAGACAGCATCCAGTACAATTAATAGAATAGTGCCTTACATATCATTATTAACTTTGAATATAAATGGTCTCAATGTCCCACTAAAAAGATATAGACTGGCAGAATGGATTAAAAAATAAAACACAACCAAAAAGCTTGCTGCTTTCAAGAGACACACTTAAATCACAAAGACTCCTATAGATTCAAGGTAAAGTAGTGGGGCAACTATTCCATGCAAATGAAAACCAAAAATTAGCAGGAGTAGCCATTCTTAAATCAGATAAAACAGGTTTTAAATTAACAACAGTAAAAAAGACAAAGATGGCTATTATATAATGATAAAGGGATCAATCCAATGAGAAGGCATAATGATTTTAAATATATATGAACCTAACACTAGAGTCCCAAGCTTAATAAAACAAATTTTGCTAGACCTAAAAAAAGAGAGATACACAGCAATCTAATAATAGTGAGAGACTTCAACACTCCATTGACAGCAATAGACAGATCATCAAGGCAGTAAGTCAACAAAGAAACATTGGAGTTAAACAGGATTCCAGAGAAAATGGAGCTAACAGGTATCTATAGACCAGTCCATCCCCAAACTACAGAATACATATTTTTTCATACGTACATGGAACACTCTCCAAGATAGACCATATGATATACTACAGATCAAGTCTCAGTAAATTAAAAATTATTGAAATTCTATCAAGCACCGTCTCAGACCACAGTAGAATAAAACTAGAAATTAACTCCAAGAAGAACTTGTGAAACCAAAGATATATAATTTAAAAAATTTGTTCCTGAATGATCCCCAGGTCGACAATAAAATCAAAATAGAAATTTAAAAATTCTTTGAAATGACTGACAACTATGAAGCAGGTTATCAAAACCTTGTGTCCAGGAAAATTTATAGCACTTAAAGCCTGCTTTAATAAGACTGAAAGATCACATATCGACAACCTACCTTCATACCACAATGAACTAGAAACAACATGAACAAACCAAACCAAAAACTAGCTGAAGAAAAGAAATAACAAGATCGGAGTAGAACTAAATTAAATTAAAATTAAAAAATACAAAGAATCAATGAATCAAACATTTGGTTATTTGAAAAGATAAACAAAATTGATAGACCACTAGCTAGAGTAATTAAGAAACAAAAAGAGAAGACTCAATTTAGCTGTCAATAATGAAAAAGAAGATATTACAACTGAAATGACAGAAATGTAAAAGATCATTCAAGACTATTGTAAATATCTCTATGCAAGTAAACTAGACAATTCAGAGGAATTGAATAAATTCTGCAAAAATACAACTTCCCAAGCTTGAATCAGGAAGAAATAGAAACCCTGAGCAAACTAATAATGAGTAGCAAGATTAAAACAGTAACTAGGAGACTCCCAACAAAAAAAAGTCCAGTTCCTGATGGATTCATAGCTGAATTCTGCCAGACCTCCAAAGAACTGGTGCCAATTTTACTGAAGCTATTCTACAAGACTAAAGAGAAGATAATCCTCCCTAACTGATCCTATATGTCAGTATCTCTTGGATAGCAAAGCCAGGAAAAGACACAAGAGAAAAAGAAAGCCACAGACCAATATCCTTTATGAATATAGATGCAAATATTCTCAAAAAAAAATTTAGCAAACCAAATTCAAAAGCACATAAAAAAAAAAAACAAAGAAACAAAAAAATATGACCAAGTAGATTTTACCCATGGATGCAAGCATGGCTCAACACACACAAATCCATAAACATGATCCACTATGTAAACAGCATTAAAGATTTTAAAAAACATGATAATTGCAATGGTGCAGAAAAAGGATTTCATAGAATCCAGCATGCCTTTATGATAAATGCCCTCATCAAAATAGGCATAGAGGGAACATTCCTCACAACAATAAAAGCTATATACAACAGACCCACAGCCAATATCATCTTGATGAAGAAAAGTTCAACTGATTCCCACTCAGAACTGGAACAAAGCAAGGATACCCACTTTCACCACTACTACTCCACATAGTACTGGAAGTCCTAGCAGAGCAATCAGGCAAGAAAAAGAAATAAAGGGTATATAGATAGGAAAAAATAAATCAAATTATCTCTGTATCCCAAAGATATGATCTTATACCTAGAGAACCCTAAAGACTTCTTCAAAAGACTCCTGGACTTCATAAATGAATTTGATAAAGTTTCAGGATACAAAGTCAAGACACACAAATCAGTAGCACTGCTATACACCAATAGTGGCCATGCTGAGAATCAAGTCAAAAACTCAATTCCATTTACAATAGTAACCAAAAAACTTAAATACCTTGGAATATATTTAACCAAGGAGGTCAATGATCTGTACGACGAGAACTATAAAACTCTGATGAAAGAAATTACAGAGGGCACAAACAAGTATAGAAACATCCCATGCTCATGGATTGGAAGAATCAACATTTTTTAAATGATCAGATTACCCAAAGTAATCCACAGGTTTAATGCAATCCCTGTCAAACTACTAACGTCCTTTTTCATAGAATTAGAAAAAAAATCTAAAATTCATATGAAATCAGAAAAGAACTAGACTAGTCAATAGAATCCTTAGCAAAAAGCCAAAGCTGGAAGCATTATCTGATTTCAAATTATACTACAAGGTTATAGTAACCAAAACAGCATGGTAATGGTACAAGAGCAAACACAAGGACCAATGAAACCCAATAGAGAATCCAGAAATAAACCCAATTACCTTCAACCAACTTATCTTTGACAAAACAGACAAAAGCATGCACCCTCTTCAACAAATGGTGCTGGGAAAATTGGATAGCTACATGCAGAAAAATGAAACTTGTTCCGTATCTCTCCCCATATGCAATAATTCTTTAAAGATTTAAACCAGATTAAAGATCTGAAACCATACAAATCTAAGAAGAAAATCTAGGAAAAACTCTTCTGGACATCAGTCTAGGCAAAGAATTTATTGCTAAAAGCCCCCAAACAAATACAACTAAAACAAAAACAAATAAATGGGACTTAATTAAATTAAAAAACTCTGTACAGCAAAATAAGCAATCAAAAGAGCAAATATGCAACCTCCAGAATGGGAAAAGATATTCATAAACTGTACAACTGACAAAGGACTAATATCCAGAATCTACAAAGACCTCGAGCAAATCAACAAGAAAAAAGTAAATAACCCCATTAAGAAGTGAGCAAACAGCATAAATATACATCTCTCAAAAGAAGATATATAAATGGCCAACAAAAATATTTAAAATGCTCAACGTCACTCATCACAGGGAAATACAAATCAAAACCACAATGAGATACCAACTTACACCAGTCAGAATGACCATTATTTAAAAAAAAAAATCAAAATCCAAAAGATGCTGGCATGGATGCAGAGAAAAGGGAAGATTTATACACTGTTGCTGAGAGCATAAATTAGTACAACCACTATGGAAGTTGGTTTGGAGATTACTCAAAGAACTAAAAGTAGATCTGTCATTTGATCCAGCAATTCCACTACTAGCTATCTCCCCTAAGGATTAGAACTTGTTATAGAAAAAAGACACCTGCACCCACATTTTCATTACAGCACAATTCACAATTGCAAAGATGTGGAACCAACATAAATGCCCATCAACTGATCAGTGGGTAATGAAAATGTGGTATATATACACCATCGACTACTATGTAGCCACCAAAAAGAATGAAATCATGCCCTTTGCAGCAATACATGAAGCTGGAGATCATCAGTGTGAGTAAACTGACTCAGAAACAGAACACCAAACACCGCATGTTGTCACTCATAAGTGGGAGCTCAATGGTCACAAAGATGGAAATAACAAACACTAGGCACACAACAAAAGGGGAGGGACGAGAAGGGTTAGGTTTCAGAAATGATCTAGGGCACAATGTCCACTATCTGAGTCATGGGCCACCTCAGACCCAATCTCCACCATTACACAATATGTCCAGGTGACAAATACATATGTGTAACCTTTGAATCTAAAATTAAATATATAAATCTCTATAAAACACATTCTTTTCTCTTTATCTTCACTGATACTCTCTCTGTCTGAACTACGATGGCCACTACTGCAAACAACATAATGAAACCTTCCCATATCTATTTCTGTACTTGTTCACCTTCTAGTAATCAGTCGTGCTATACAGCTCAGGCAGTTGCTTTCAAAGACAAATTCATTAACATATTTGCCGGGATCAAAGCCATTAGGATCCCCAGAATAATTAGGGCCTTCAAATTACCTTTAAAGTTGCATGATCTTTCTCTTGTTTATTAATTTAAATCTCAGTTTTTGTACTGTTCAATCCCTATGCTTCACACTAGTTTATTTCCCTCCATTCCCTAAAAATATCCCTTCCTGTACCAGGACCTACAAATATGCATCTCCTTTCGACTAAGCTGCCTTTCCTCTCCATAATCTGATTAGCTCTACTTACGCTTTGAGTCCCAATTCCCTTGGTATTCCTTGGTCCAGATTAGTTTTCATTTCATGCCTCTCAAATACCATATACTTTCCTTTACCACATATATCACAGTTCTAATTATATAGCTATTAGAATATGTTACTAAGTGTCAGTCTTCCCTACTAAATTACACTTTTATGTCTACTATCCTTACCATTATATTATAAATGTTCAGCACACAGTAAACACTAAGTAAATATTGGTTGAATGAATGAGAGTTATAAAATTTTAATGTAAAAAATTTACTACTGGACTCAAAGTGTACAACAAAAACTATATATATATATTCTCATTATACCTTTAACATTGTTTTGGTAATTATTTATTTCTCTTCCTTGATAAAATCCCAAGCATATTCTATAGCTTTTCCTCCCAATTTTATGTAATTAAAAATCCTCAAACCAAAAAAAATTGTAGTCTAGACTCATTACATAGCTCGATGATTAATTCAATTTAAAATTTAAGAGATTTTTTTCTTCCTCTAGTCTGGGTCAATGTCAGGTTTGGAAACCTGCAGTTAGAAAGAAAAAAAAAAAAAACGATTCAAAAGTTAGTGTGTTCATTTTCTCTTGGTCCACATTTTTCTCTACTTCTTTCTGGCTTTTTTTCCTGATCCTTCTGGGTCAGGCCAAAGCTGGAAGGGACTAGGGGAGAGGAATAAAGGGAAAGCCCCTGATGGAAACCCAGCTGAAGATTCCTTACTGCCTTGACTTAGCTGCTATATCAAGACTCCCTCTTAGCCCCTGGGAATTCAGGGAGTCTGCCATTCTGCTGGGGTCTTATTTATCTTCCTGAGACAAGGCAGCCCCTTCTCCAAGACACACACATCTTTGCTTTGCTGGGAGTGGAAGTGATGCTCTCGTTCAACGCATCCCTCTCTATCCTTCCATCAGGCAGGGCAGACACAGCCACTGTCTCTTACTGTTGGACTCTTTGGTTACTCGTCAAACACAACTTTGTGTTAGTGAAATGGAAGGGACTCATCTAAAACTCTTCATGCAGCTTTTTTCAAGAGTCTTCCTTGTGGCTTAGAGCAATGGGAAAAAAGTACTGTGGATGAGGGAAGGGTATGTACAGCACATAAACATCCCTGTTTCAAATAATCCTAAATTCCTGGCATTTTCTCAAGGTTGAAAGATACTGGTCAAACTGCCTTTAGAAGTTCTTAGCCTGCTCTGCGTAAGTGGGCTAGCCTCTTCTTTAAAATGTAGGTGCACTTACTAGTCATCACATTTTTTTCAGTTTGGGAAGTCTCAGTTAAAACCAAGACAGAGAGAACTTCATTTAAAAATCTTTCTATATTAATCTGTTATGACAAAGTCCCCTGATTAAAAGGGAAACATAGAGAAGTTTAGTTTTAATCCTACCTTGCAGATAATACACAAGAAATGAAAGGCAGTTCAATGTTCCTAATTCAAGTAGCTTTAAAGTCTCAATTCGATAATTTTGAATGCACGTGGATATCCAGTTTCCCCAACACCATTTATTGAAGAGACTATCCTTTCCCTATTTTGTATTCTTGGCACTCTTGTCAATGATTAGTTAACTGTATGTGCTTGGCATTATTTCTGGGCCCTCTATTCTGTGGCATTGGTCTATATGTCTGTCTTTATGCTAGTACCCTACTGTTTCAAGTACTACAGCTTTGTAATACATTATGAAATTAAGACATATGATGCCTCCAGTTTTGTTCTTCTTTCTCAATATTATTTTGACTATTTGACGTCTTCTGTGGTTACATATAAATTTTATAATTTATTTTTGTAAAAACAGTCATTGGAATTTTGATAGACTATACATTGAATCTGCAAGTTTCTTTGGGTAGTGTGGATATTTTAGCGATACTAATTCTTCTAATCTATGACATTAGATGTCTTTCTATTTATTTTTGTCTATTTTATTTCATGAGTGTTTTGTAGTTTTCAGTGTTCAAGTCTTTTCTTTTTCTAAGTAGTTTATGTTCTTATGCACATAAGAAGGATTATTTTCTTAATTTCCTTTCTGGATAGTTTAATGTTAGTGTATAGAAACACAACTGACTTTTTAAATGTTGATTTTGTATCCTGCAACTTCACTAAATTTGTTTATTAGTTCTAACATTTTGTATACGTGTTAAATCATTAGGGTTTTCTATGTAAACCATGTCATTTGCAACCAGAGATATAATGTTACTTCTTTTATGATTTGAATACCCTTTCTTTCTCTTGTTTAACTACTCCTGCTACTATGTTGAAAATGAGCGACAAGATTGGGTATACTTGGCTGGTTCTGGATCTTAGAAGAAAAACTTTCAGCTTTGCATCATTGAGTTGGATGTCAGCTGTTTTTTTTTTTTTTTAATATAACCTTTAATTTGTTAAAATAAGTCACTTCTATGCCTAATTTGTTGAGAATTATAATACCCATGAAAGGATATTGAATTTCATCAATGCTTTGTTCTGAATTTATTGAAACGATCATGAGATTTTTATCCTTTATTCTGTTAATGTGATACATCACATTTATTGATTTATCATAATAAACTGTCTTTGGATCCTAGTTATAAATTTTACTTGGTCATGTTATATGATCCATTAAATGTGCTGTTGAATTGGTTAGCTATTTTTGTTGTTGTTGTTGTTGTTGACGATTCTTTTCATCAAGGGTATTGTCCTGTAGTTTTCATTTAATGTAGTGTCTTTGACTTTAGATTCAAGGTGATGCTGACCTCATAAAATGAGTTCGAAAGTTTTTTTTATTTTGTGGAAGGGTTTAAAAAGTATTAATATTCATTTTTATTTAAATATTTTGATAGAACTTAAATGTGAACCTATCTGGTCTTAGACTTTTTCTTCTTGAGAGGTTTCTAGTTACTGATTCAGTCTCCTTATTGTTATTGTTTTGCTTAGGCTTTCTATTTATTTTTATTCAATTTTGGGAAATTGTTTGTTCCTTGGGATTTATTCATTTCCTTCAGGTTGTCAAATTTGTTGGTATACAATTGTTCATAATAGTCCTTTATGATTTTTAAATTCTTATGGCAGCAGTTATTAATGTTTTTTGTTCTTTTCTGATTTTATTTATCTGAATATTAACTCTTTTTTTCCCATAGTCTAGCTAAAGTTTACTAATTTTGTTTATCTTTTCAAAAAAACAATTTTTAATTTTATTATTTTTCTCTTATCCTTCTAGTCTCTATTTCAGTTATTTATCTCTATATTCTTTATATATTTTCTGCTGTAATCATTATTACTTTCTTCTTCTGCTAATTTTGGGCTCAGTCTTTTCTTTCTTTCTAGTTTTTCGGTGTACTTTAGGTTATACCTAGGTTATTTAGGATCTTCTTTTTTTTTTTTTAACATACAGGTGTTTATTTCTATAAACTTCCCTTTTAAAGTTGTTTTTGTTACATTCTGGACCTTTTAGTATGTTGTTTTTTGGCTTTCATTTGTCTCAAGATATTTATTCAAAAAATTAAAAATAGAGCTACTATATAATTCAGCAATCCCACTTCTAGGTGTATATACAAAAGATTGAAATCAGGATCTTAGAAATGTCTGCATTGCCATGTTCATTGCAGTACACAACTCTTTAAAAATAAATCATAAAGAAGTAGAAGACATGAACAGACCAATAAAGAGTAATGAGATTAAATCAGTCATTAAATGTCTCCCAAAAAAGAAAATCCCAGGACCTAATGGATACACTGCTGAATTCTATGAAACATTAAATAACTAATACCAATTCTTCTCATATTACACCAAAAAAATTGAAGTGAAGGTAATTCTTCCAAATTCATTCTATGAGGCCAGAATTACCCTGATACCAAAAGTAGACGGAGACACAACCAAGAATAAAAAAAGTACAGGCCAATATCCCTAATGAACATAGATGCAAAAATCCTCAGCAAATTACTAGCCAACTGAATCTAACAGCACATCAAAAAGATCATTAATGATCAAATGAGATTCACTTCAGGAAAGCAAGGACATCAACAATTAATAATAATCAATAAATGTGACACATTACATTAACAGAATGAAGGAGAAAAACATATAATATCTCAATTGATGCAGAAAAAATTATTTGATAAAATTCAACATCTCTTCATGATTAAAACCTTAAACAAAATATGTATAGAAGGGGCATACTTCAACACAATAAAGTTTAAGTATAACAAACCCAGTTAACACACTAAATGAGAAAAACATGAAAGATTTTCTAATAAGTTTCTTAATATTAGAAACAAATCCCATATACTTTTTGATAGGGATGTCTCTGGGGAGGAAGAGCGCAGTTTCAGGTTTTTTTTTAAATTATAAAGATGTGGAGTACAATTCAGGGTCAGGTATGCAAACATTGATTATACAGGTACCCTTGTTGATGGGGTATGCCCCTCCCTCCCCCAGCAATTTCCCTCAACTGTCAATCCCATCCCCCTCCCCTGACAGTTTCCCATTACTGCCAAACACTTTCTCATAGTATTGTAATTGTTCAAGGTTCGCTGATGAGAGAGAACATATGGTACTCTGTTCTTTGTTTCTGTGATAGTTCACTGAGTATGATCGACTCCAAATCTCATAGATCACTGAATATGATCGACTCCAAATCCATCCAAGTTGCTGCAAAGTTGATATATTTGTCCTTCTTTATGGCTGCATAATATTCCATTGTGTATATGTACCACATTTTCTTTATCCAGTCCAGCTTCGATGGGCAATGTGGTTGGTTCCATGTTTTTGCTACTGTGAATAGACAGCAACAAACATACATGTGCAGGTATCTTTTTTGTAGAATGATTCTCACCAGAGATGTGGCACCAGAGGAGTCTCAGTTTTGTGAATAAGATTTCATTCTTGAGAACTATAGGTACAGAAAATGTTTAAAATGTAGTAATATATGTGAAAACTAACTGAAACTTACAAAATTATTAATTTTATTATTTTCTGTCATATTTTTATAAATAAGATGAAACTATCTTTTTATGAACATTGTCTTACTTAAATTGCACATTACTTTTTTTTACTTAAAAAAACTCACTTGAATTGTGATTTGTACTTGTCTTACAAATTCTCTGTATCAGAACTTTATGACTTTTATTCCTTTCTCTTTTACCTTTGAATTATGCAATATATGTGCTACTATCACTTGACCTTGGGAAATTTTATATCTATCTAATAACATGACATTCAGTTGAAAAGGTAAAAATCTTAGTAAATTTTGCAGAAATTTACATAAGGCCAATATCTGGATAATGGAAGCTACTCAGATGATTAAGGTTTTCATTTGTTTTATCAGAATCAACTGCCACACATAGTTGCAAATTGAGCACCAGGAACTTTTCTAATTATTATTGCATGTCTGTCACTTTGTGTGTGCATGTTCATGTGTGCTTATTATTTAAACATATCTCTGTGCATGTATGACTGTGGTGTGTGTGTGTATGTGTGTGTGTGTGTGAGAAAGGCATCTATATATGATTATTTAGTAAATGAAAATAATTCTAAATAAATCTTTTAGAAATGAAAGTATAAGTTTCAATACAACTTTATTTCCATTCAAAGTCATCAACTGCTTAGATGTATTTTGTTTTTGTATAGAAGGATGATTAATTGAAATTATTAGAGTAACTTTAGTTATTCATATTTTTTGCATTTCAGAGTGCTGTACACTTTAGCCACTTTTAATATATAACATTTTATTAAATCTTAAAGGAGTCACTAAAAGGAACTCCTTTTTTGTTTTCTGGATAAAACTCAGTTTCTAAATTGACATGCTTACTTATTGATTCAGCCAGTCCCCTTGTTAGCTACTATTCTGATCACTGACAACTTTTCTATAATAATGTCTAGTCATCTTTTATAAACTCTGTACTTCAAAAAGTATTTTCTTTTGATGAGTTAAGATGTAAAATGAAGGAAAGAAATAGAGTAATTGCTGGAGAGATATGCAGACTTACAAGTGTTTGAATTTCTTATCTGTTTATGTGTTTAAGTATCAGGGTGACCCAAATTACATTTACTAATATGGGAATAATATGGAGGCGCTGATTAAACCATGAGAATAAACGATCTCTGTTCTGGAAGATAACATGTTTTCACAGACACTGATGCAAGAAAGGGTCGAGTAAACAAGCAGAGGCATACACCTAGAAAGGAAGGAGCACTCTTTTATTTGAGGCTGCAGGAAAGGACATAATTTTGAAGGCAGATAATTATAGCATTATACGTAAGTGAAGAGTAGGGGGCAGTGAAATGATTTTTACTCTTGACAGCTTCATTTTGTTCTCTCAGAACTTGGAAGAAATATTATTACTTGATGGAGTGTGTGGGTTATGGGTTGTTAGAGGAAAATTTCTGAGAAAAATTGATCTTGAGCACATGTCAAAGTATATTAACTTGTTAATAAAGGCACTCACAAGAAGATAATAGACCGTGTCAGGTCAAAGCAGTTTGGTGAAGAAGAGTTTTATATATCGTAAGTGAGAAAACTTTCATATGAGTAGCTAGGTTGCTAAGGGTAGATAACATTTTATTTCATATCTTTGTAAATCAGTTATAACTAGAAAATTATTGTAACTTTATTGGTTGGCATAAGTCAAATTTGGGACCTCAGTAATTACAGCCAAGTCCCATATCAGGAATGAATCATTAATAAAAAATAACAAGTCATCTGAGAAGCAGACAATACATAATTGACCTGTGACTGTTAATCAGACATATCAAGTTAGAAGATTCTATTCTCTTTCAAGTATGTATTTAGCACAGAGATACCCACTGAGATCAGAGAGGGATTGATTAGGAGAGACAGTAATTGCCAAATCTTTACAGCATTCATCTAAATATCCTAGCCACATTTGTCAATTTTGCAAACATTTTTTCTTTCTTTTTTGTTTTCTCTCTCTCTCTGTCTCTCTTTTTTGGGGGGAGTCTACACAATGTAGATACATCTTGGCATGACCACAAAAATATCATCAAAAGTTTGTGCTAAAGCCACTAACAGAATGTCTTGCTCAATTAATCACTTACTGAAATTTTATAATGCATGATAAATTGAAACATCCTTGTCTAATATGATAGGATTACAATAATGATTATCAACCTCATATTTACAAATTTGATATTACTCATGTAACTTAATTTCCAATATTGGAAATTTCCAATTAAAATTTCAAGGTTTAATATGAGACAAAGAAAGGAGGTGAGCTTGGATACAAAAAACGGGATTTGCAGGCAAGTAGGTGCTGGTAGATATCATACTAACACTTCTGAGAACCTTTTAGTTTTTTAATTGAGTTTGGAGACATTGTTATGAGCTGATGGGATACGAGAGTTGCAGTATAATGGCATAAATAGAAGGATAAGATTTAACTTGTCCTAAAGATGTTTTATTCTTTTGCCTATTTTACTTTCCAATAGTACTTTTCCATTGGGCACCTGCTGATCTTATTTTTACATTCCTAATGTGTGTTTTTTCTTTTTAAAATGTACACTTCATGACAGGAACAGATATAAAGGATGCTCAACTGAATTTCCTTTTATACAATTTTACTAGTTGTAGTAGACTTCACTAGAAATAGTAGATTCAGATTTTCCCACTAAATCTTATATGTGTTTCTGTAGTCACTAAATAGGCCTGAACAGGTTAAGAGGAACTAGGTTAGGCTCTGGTAAAAACAACTTCCAAAATGTCAACGATTTTGAACAAAACATAGGTGAATCGCTTTTGGTATGTGACATGTTAATTACTGATTCACTGAAGTGCTCTACTCCACATCATCCTCCAGGGTCCAGGTATTATCTGGAACATTTGCTACAGAAGAGTGAAGGAGGGAAGTGACGTTAACTGTTCTGACAGGTGACACACATCTTTTTTGTTCATAATTCATTGTCTAAAATTAGTTGTGTGGCAACAACCAAACACAAGGGAGACTAGAATTCCAATCTTACCATGGAGCCAAAAGGTGAAATGCTAAAAATATTTGGTAAATAGTTTTAAAGACTGACATGCACTCTCTCTTTCACAACTAAAATGCACTTCTCCATCCCAAGAGGAATAACTCATAAGTCCCATCCAGTTAAACTTAACAAGATCAAGGTCTATCACCTCTCAGTGCTGCACCCCATTTATCAGGTAAGTATGACTCTTCTTGATCTGCAAGCACACAAATTTTCAAAAAGAAAATTACTGCTCCTTATATGTACACCCAATATATAATACAAGTTTTAACAGTGATAAGTTAACTACAGAAATTATTCCTTATGAGAATGAGAAAGAAAGTGAGATACCCAGCAGTTACTGTTCTGTAGCAATGCTAAACCAGATAGTGCAAGAATCTCTTACCCTAACGTTTTCAGGCAGTTCTTGATTGGATCCTGATGCTCCTGACACTGGTGCAAGTGCCTGCTGAGACTGATGCACTTGGCTTTGCAGTCTGGGAGATTATTCTGTTTTCCAAAACATATATATTTTAGCTGGGCGCAGTTGGCTCATGCCTATAATCCCAGCACTTTGGAAGAATGAGGTGGGAGAATTGATGGAGCCCAGGAGTTTGAGACCAGCTTAAAAACATAGCGAGACCTTGTTTCTACAAAATAAAAAAATTAGCCAGGTGTAGTGGCACGCACCTGTAATCCCCGCTACTCTGGTAGCTGAGGTTCCGGAAGGATTGACTGAGCCCGGGAAGTTGAAAGTTTGAGGCTGCGGTGAGCCGTGATCATGACACTGCACTCTAGCCTGGGTGACAGAGTGAGACCTTGACTCAAAAAAAAAAAAAGGTTATTTTAGAAAAGTTCACACATACAGAAAAATTTAGATAGTATAAAGAGTTCTCCTATGATGCATTTGTCAACATTAATGATATAATAGTGATACAATATTTATAAAACCCATCATTTATTTGTATTTCTTTACTTTTTACCTAGTATGCACTTTCTGTTCCAGGGTCCCATCTACCACACCAGATTACATTAGTTCATCATGTCTGCCTATCTTCCTTTTGACTGTGACAGTTTTCCAAAATTTTCTTGTTTTGATGACTGACAGTTTTGAGCAGCACTAATCAAATTTTTTAAATATCTCCTTTAAATGTTGTATTTCTAAAGTTTTAAAAATCTTTATGGGTTTTTGATAGAAGAACACGGAGATAAAAGTCCATGCTCATCACATCCTATCAACCTGACAACACAGTTAATGTTGACCTTGGTAGTGTCTCATTGTGGTTTTGATTTGCATTTGTTTAATGACTAATATGGTTGAAATTTTTTTCTTGTGCTTAGTAGCCATTCATATTCTTTTTGAAATATGCTTTCAACTGATTAACTTATAAAATGTACTATTTACTCACTTCTGTAGTAGTTTTCATTCTGTCTATATTCTAAGGCCTGTAGCTAATTTGATTTGTAAATATTTTCTCTATATAACTTGACTTTATTTTTTTATTTAATTGTATTTATTTTTTATTTTGGGGGTTGGAGTCTGTTGTTACTCAGGCTAGAGTGTAGTGGCATGCTCATGGCTACCGCAGCCTCGATCTGCTGGTCTTAAGCAATCCTTCCACCTCAACCTTCCAAGTAGCTGGAATTACAGACGCACACCACCACACCTGGCTATACTTTTTTATTTTTTATTTGTGCCTTTTAAGAGTAAAAGTACTTAATTTTGATAAAGTTCTTTTTATCGCTGTTTTTTCTTTTATGTATTATGCTTTCATTATCATACCCAAGACATGTTTGCATATCTCAGTGACAAAAATTTTATCCTATGTTTTCCAGAGTTTTATTATATTACATTGTGGTTTATTATTTATTTTGAATTATATTTTAGATAATATTTATGTGGGTATAATTATGGGTTTTCTATTTGGTTCCACTGATGCATGTGTCTCTTCTCTCACCAATATCCTACTGACTTGATTACTGTAACTTTATGGTAAATCTTGAAATCTGGTAGTGCTACTATTTCAGCTGTGTTATTTTTCTTTCTTTTTTTTTTTTTTCTTTTAGTTGGAGTCTTACTCTGTCACCCAGACTGGAGTGCAGTGGCCGCTTCCGGCCACCACAGCCTCTACCTGCTGGGCTCAAGCGATCCTTCTGCCTCAGCCTTCCAAGTAGCTGGAACTACAGGTGCGCGCTACCACACCCGGCTAATTTTTGATTTATTGTAGAGATGAAGTCTCGCCAAGTTGCCCAGGCGGGTCTCAAACCCGCGGGCTCAGGCAATCCATTCACCTCAGTCTCCCAAAGCGTGGGATTACAGGCTGAGTCACCAAGCCCGGCTTATTTTTCAATATTATGATGAATATTCTAGGTTTCTTGCCTTTGATATAAATATCAGAATTAGTTCATTAATGTGTACAAAATACTTTGCTGGGATTTTGATTGGAACTGTGTTGCATCTATAGATCAAGTTGGGAATAATTGATAATAATTGACATTTTAATAATATTTTGTCTTCTAATCCATGAACATGGAAAATCTGTTTAGATATTATTTGATTGCATTCATTAGAGGAATTTAGTTTTTCACATATAGATCCTATTACATATTTCCTTAAATTTACGTAAGTACTTAATTTGTAGGGGCCATGTTGTAAATGGGATACTTTTAAAAATATTTCAAATTCTAATGTTTCAAATTGCTGATATAAAGGCAAACACATAACTTCTGTACATTAACCTCAGGTCCTGTGATCTTGCTATGCTCACTTATCACTATAAGTCTTATCATCTTTGTAATAAATTACTAAGAGAAATTAAATTTTAGTGAATGATTTTAATTTTTCTTTTCAGGGGTTCTTTTGTTGATTTTCTGGGACTTTCTTAGTAGATAGTCATCTATAAACACAGATAGTTTTATTTCTTCTTACTATTTTATTTTCTTATCCTATTCTACTAGCTAGGACTTCAAGTATTATGCTAAATGCCAGTGGTGAGGATAGGCTTTTTTTGATCCCAATCTTAAGGAGGTGTTTAGTTTTTCGCCACTGAGTATCTTGTTAGCAGTAAGTTTTCTTTGTAGATGTTCTTTAGCAAGTTGAGGAAGTTCCCCTTTATTCCTAGTTTGTGAAGAAAAATTTTTGTGGCCAGGCTAGGTGGCTCAGCCTGTAATCCCGTGCCTTGGGAGGCTGAGGTGAGTGGATTGCCTGAGCCCGCGGGTTCGAGACCAGCCCGGGCAACTTGGCGAGCCCTCATCTCTACAATAAATCAAAAATTAGCCGGGCGTGGTAGTGCACACCTGTAATTCCAGCTACTTGGAAGGCTGAGGCGGAAGGATCGCCCGAGCCCAGCAGGTCGAGGCTGCGGTGGCCGGGTGCGGCCACTGCACTCCAGTCGGGGCGACGGAGTGAGACTCCAACTCAAAAAAAAAAAAAAACAACAAAAAACAAAAGCAAAAACAAAAACAAAAAACAAAGACA
>CAUYQG010153692.1:0-11923 GCA_963574415.1 Tarsius wallacei
AAGGATAGAAATAAGATTAATAGAAGTAAATATATGGTAGTAAATTAAATAAGATTTAGAGTTAAGGTTTAGTCTTATAGGGTAAGGATATTATAAGTTTACAGTAGTAAATAGTTATAAGAAAGTTAGGAAGAAAAATAGGATGTTCACAAATGTTTAACTTAAGAAAAACACCATCTGTGGTTGAGATGTGTAATAACTGCTGTCTAGTTCTTGATTGAAAAACATGAATGGCACGGAGTCGGCAGGAAGGAAACTGGATAGTAATTGTTAAAGGTCAACTTTGTTGTGAATGAAAAAAGGATGTATGTAGGCATTTAGTTAGCAACATAAGATACATTTTGTGGGTGCAAAAACTATATAAGCATGTGAAAATTAAATAAAAATTGGCAGAGTCTTGAGCTCTCCCCAGGAAGAGGATTCCTGTCATTTTTTCCTTTTCTTTTTCACCGCTTCCTGATTCTCCCATCTCAAGCCCTGACTCTCTCCTGGAGCTGGACTCCGGCAGTTGTGGGAATGTTCTTGTCCTCAAGAGGTGTCAGTACATGCTGGAGAGAAAGTTTTGACAGCAGTGAGTGTGGCAGGGATTCCGGTGGAACATTCTGCCTCATCTGTTAGCAGGCAAGGAAAGAGTGTGAATGCACTAACTGCAAACTGCCTTTAGCAAAATAGTAAAGTACTTTTGCATCAAAGAAGCCTAGTGAAAATGTTTAAGAGCTTCCTGTTCCATTTCTAAACTTATACATCAGATATTATACCAGGTATATATTTTTGGACAGGATACCTTGCACCATGTTACTATTCATTGTGTGGATGATTCCATAATTGAAGAAGATAGTCTCTATCCCACATCACTGATTAAGGTTATCACATTATGTTCACTTCTCCCATATGTGGGTTCTTTTGCTTTTTTGTTCCAATTATCTTCAACGCCTACCTAAGATTATATGAGGATTTGCTGTTGCATTTCTTTGACTCTAAATGTGGTAAAATATTTCAGAAAACAAGTCCTTTAAAGAAGAGGTAGGGGAGAGGACCAGACTGCTAGGACTACTCTAGTGGTGACAGAGGCATCTGAATCCTTCCAGTCATGTGTACAATGTGGTCAGACGTGTCACATTTGTACATCATGTGACTTTTCTTCTGGACTGTAAAACTGAGGCTGAAAGGTTTGGGTCAACAAATGAACTGGCACAAACAGATAGGGTCCCTACGTCAACTCAGCCCAACCCCTATCTAATGCACAGGAAATACTTGAGACCCTGAGAGAGTTGGAGAAGGACAGTCTCCTGTCAATCTGGTTTTCCCAAAAGGACCTGGCAGCAGAGACTTGGAAGCATAATGCCTTCCTAAGGCTGTCCCCAGCTGTCACTTCTGTGAATAATCTGATGAAGGCTGGTTCAGCCATCCTGGACCTCCTGTTACCAAGTAGAGTGACCCTCTCATCCTATCAGTGATAAAGTACACATCATTTTTAATGCCACAGTGTATGAGAGGCAACTCCCCTAGAAAAAAATAACCCCAAATTGTCTTTTGGAGGACAGTACAGGCTTGCAGTACAGGCTTCCCCCGGTAGGTAAGTTTTCTTGGAACACATTGGTTTTTAGCTGGAAGTCTTTAGAAGGTTGTGTCATGATTTATGGAAGACATGTCCTGAGTTGTGGCAAACAGGTGACTGGGTCTCCCACCATGACAACGCACCTATCCACATGGTTCTGAGTGTTCAGCAGTTTTTGGCCAAAAATGGCATGACCCCTGTACTCTGCCCTCCCCACTCACCCAGTCTCACAGTAGTGATCTTATTTTGTTTTCCCAGATGAAAAATGTCCTCAAAGGGGAACATTTTGCCAATGTGGAAGAGGGGAAATCAAAAAACAGGCACCTTACAAGGCATCAAAATCGACGAATTCAAAAGCTGTTTTGAGCAATGGAAAAAGTGTCTCGATAGGTGTATGGCATCAAATGGAGAATACTTTAGAGACGACTGAAGTTTAAACATGTAAGAAACACACATTTTTAATAAATTCCAGGTTTTGGGGAGTACCCCCCTCATATACCAACAGAGCCCAAATCTTGGCTTATCAAGTGAGGATTTGGCACCCACCATCTGTGTTTAACTTAACTTGACACTGAAGCAAAAGTGTCACCACAACTAACAAAACCTTGGTGGGATGCTACTTTAACATACCACACTTGATTACATGAGGAGTGTCCCAGTGGCTTTGATAAAAATGAGCACCAGCCATCTGGAGGATTCTTGAATGATATTATATGGGAGAAACTGTTCATGTGACAGGCTGTGCCAATGCCTCTATACCTATGAAGGGACCACTGAGCAATAAAATGCAGAGAAAGTACTGTGTGCACTTGAGGGTTACCTCTCTGTGGGTAGTGTTGGGATTTTTTCCAAGTACCAGATGAACAGTGTCATACCTGGACAGTTGGTGGACAGAAGGATACTGAATGTGAGGGTTGCCCCTGGATATCACCACGGGAATGAGGCACACATTGGCCAGAAGCATAAAGATGAATGTCACCAGACTTATTAGGGACCTGCGAGGAGGTATAACTGATTCTGGGTTTATGTTCTTTCTGAATTATTTGGTAGCATACATAGGAATCAGTGCTTGTGAAAAATGTTAAGAAACCTGCCCCTGGCCATGGCAGATATTGCCTATATGGTCACTACCTTGGCAGTCCAGCAGACATCCCTCAACTCCCTTAGGATGACTTTTTACACTTTTCCTTTAGCCCAACTGTGTGTGACTGACACCACCTCTTGCTATATCTGTATAAATACCTCAGGCATTATTATAACAAAAGTAGAGAAGATCTAGAAGCAGACTTAGTAATCTCTGCTAAATATCCAGTTTTATTGCTCATTGATTCCCAGAAAACACTAGAACACGATCCAGCAGAAGTCTTTTCCACTTTATAACAGGGATTGCTTTCCTCCAGTTTCCAATAAACTGTTCCTCAATTTCAGCTGTGACCTCCCCAGAATGGCTATTATTGACCATATTTCTACCAACATTCTGTTCAGAATTATCTATGTTTTTTTCTCTAAAATGATTGAAGCTTTCTCCATAGCTCTCCTCTTTTCTTTCAAGTTCTCAGGAGTATTGTTTTTAATATCTATATTTCTACCAGAAGTCCCATTTTCACTGTTAACTCTTATAGCTTTTTTGATTTGTAGAACAAAGATTCTAGGCTAATTTAGCTTTCCTGCCCCAGATCTGATATCTGCTATCATCCAGGGAGTCCTGGTTCCTTATAATGGAAATGATAGAGACTATAATCTGGATACCATGACACCATTTAAAAGGTACATTAACTAGCAAAGCAACTGATGTACTATGATTTACTTTTATTAAAAAATGTCCTCAAAATAATCGACTGAACCACATCCACTATGTCAATCTATATGTTCATAACACTGCAGGAAAGGACAAAAAGACAATGGAGTTGCCTCAGCCATTGTGGGTGGGCAGCTTGGCACTGGCTAATAGTTTGGGTTCCAGTCCTCCTACAGTTTCTCCAAAAATGCTTTTTTACCCCAACCTTGCCATCTTACCCATGGACAACACACTCCCAGCTGAATGCTTTTCTCTAAATCCAAGGACTTTGAAAATTAACGTTTGTGTCTTTAATCTCTGTTTTACAGATCTTGGACTAATCTCCTTGTCTACCGGGTCGACCCTCTGAAACTCTGACTGCTGCCTTACTGAACAGCTAATCACAGTGGCAAAGACAACTCTCCTCCCACGGTTTCATTTTACATTGGTGGATGACTCTTCCCCACCAAGCAACCTTCATTTCCAGCCTAAAGAAAGAAAGCCTCATAAAACCCCAGCTCCTAGCTTCCAGCAACGAATACTCCTTTAGCATCTGGACCCTTCTCCAATCTTAAAAGGTGAATCCACCCTTTTTCTAGGTCTACCTTCTAAATAAATTTTCTTGTCACTTACTTTTTGTGCAATTCCTCACATCTTTCTCACGACACCGGTCACTAACCTAACACTAAAAATAAATAAATAAATAAATCTGCCATCCTTGGGGATTGCTAGGTCACCAATCCTTTGTTTAAAGACAAAATGTCATGTGGGTCATTGAAGAGTAGACCATGTCATTTTTTTCAGGTACTAGCAGAGTGCTTATGTTTGGAGTCATCAGTATAAAAGTAGTAAACTCATCCAAACCAAAAGGCCTCTCTTCTCAGACTTCCTTGACTCCTCAATTTGACATTTTTGTTAATTAAAAGTATATTTTTAACCTCACACGGGATACAAAAATAAACCCGAAGATGATTTATTAAATGGAAAACAAAGTGGCAAAACTTTTTACAAGAAAACACGGCAGAAAAATCTTTGTTAGGAAGCACTAGGAGAAGAGTTCCTTCACTCGCCTTGCATGTTTTATTGAACATTTGCTTCCGAGTTCGTTCTGACCCAAGTAATGCAATCCCATCATCCCAAATACTCAGTATACTTCATGATTCATGTTGGGATCAGGTGTATAGGTATTGGTATAATTCTATACCTATTCTAACATCTTACCAACTACTGTAGGGGGACTGGAGCCCAAACTATCCCACCTTAAATTTAAAAATACATTAGAATTCATAAAAATGTAAAATGTTTGCTTTATGAAAGATCCTAGTAAGATGACTGAAAGATAACCGTATACGCAGAAACAAATATTTGTGAATTATCACTCTCGGGACTGACTCTTTCATCGGAGGTTTCCCTGAATTTTAGGCAAACGCTGTTTTCTTCCATAAAGCGTCCTCCAGCCAGAGGAGATCTCAGGGTCATAGCCCCTCCACGTATTGCTTGAGATCCCTTCCCCTCCAAAGACCTCTAAGATCCCCGCTCCCACATGACTCCTATCCATTTTCCTTATGGTCAAGGTCCTTGGCTATCACTATCCAGCCTGCAGATTCTCAGGCCGAACAGTTTGGATAGTGCCCATAGCGCTTGTTACAAAGTCATAATCCCGTATTTCAACTGGCTTTTTAAAAAGAAGGAAAAAAAGGGTGATAAATATCTTTTTCAATCGCTTCTCATGGTCAGAGCCTTTCCGTGCGAGGCTGCAGGCTCTAAAACCGCGGTTCCCTGCGGGTGTCCTTACTCCGGGCGCAGGTATATTGCGTCATAAAGGGGCGTCCTTGCATGGAAGTCCGCGGCTTTGGAGCGAAGGCTTTCTGGCCCTTGCCGGACGCCATCCTCAGGGCTGTCCAGAGTCCACCCAGGCCAGCGTGTAGTGGATCGCGGTGGCACACAAAGGCAAGTGTTGAGAAACGTGGGTTTTCTGTGATTTGGCTTCAGCGGAGTGGAGACCTGGGTTATCCGGTCAGGTCTGTGGTGGGTTCGGAGAGTATTTTGAAACCAGGCAGAGCGCGGTTTTCTTGTTGTCATTGTTGTTCGCTAGAGAGTAGGGGGATCCATGTGGGGGACTGGGAGTCCTTGCGGGGGAAGGTCTTTTTTTTTTTTTTTTTAATTGAGTCGGAGTCTTACTCTGTCCCCCAGGCTGGAGTGCAGCCGCACACTCACGGCCACTGCAGCAGCCTCAGCCTGCTGGGCTCTGGCGATCCTTCCGCTTCAGCCTTCCAAGTAGCTGGAGCGACAGGCAAGTGCCACAACGAGCGTTTAATATTTGTAAGTTATTGTAGAGAGAGGTCTCTCCACGTTGCCCAGGCTGGTATCGAGCCCTAGGGCTCAGGCAATCCTCTCGCCTCCACCTTCCAGAGTGCTGGGATTACAGACATGAGCCGCCGCTTCTGGCTGTATTTTCTGAGAGGGCTTTTGTGGAGTGTGGAGGAGGCCTTGTTGAAATGACTCATTGTGCTAACCTCGCATTGCTTAAGCGTCCTTCTGTTTTCACAGCTGGCACCTGCTTCCTCAAGGTCACATCTGAAGGCTGCGTGACCACCAGCACCTGCTTCCGTAGAATTACGTGTACTACGTGATCACCAGACTTCAGTGATGGGGTGTAAGTGGGACCCACCAAAATAACAAGGTGCTGGTTGTTCTTTAGGACCTGTCTTCTTGTTTCCTTTTAATAAATTTCCTTTTCTTTGCCTGACTACCTGGCTTGTTCTCTTTTTCTCTGCACTCGCCTTACATGTTCTATTGAATATTTGCTTCCGAGTTCATTCTGACCCAAGTAATGCAATCCCCATCATCCTAAATACTCAGTATATTTCATGTTTCATGTTGAGATCAGGTGCATAGGTATTGGTATAATTCTATACCTATTCTAACATCTTACCAACTACATATTTAAATATTACACATTCTTTGAAGGTTTTTTCTTTCTTCTGAAACTTCTGCAGTTATGGGCCACTAAGTGGGTGCTTTAATTTGGGCAGAAGTGATGTAGATTTAGGTATAATACTTTCATTAAGTCAAGTTTTTTGCTTCTTTGACTTGCTGTATTGTTTTTTAATTCCTGTCTTCAACATTTCTGGTTATGCTTATTTCTACATAGTTTATACTTTTGTTTAATTGTAAATGGCATCAGTTTTTTTTTAAAAATAGGACCCCACTTCTTCTTTTTGTTCCCTCTTGTTGGAGACCACTACCCTGCTTGAACTCTGCTGAAAACATACTTGGCATATGTGCAAAGTCACAATCAGCCAAGAATGCCTATAATGGCAAAGCCAGATAGGCACGTATGCTGAGGCAAGGTGTAAAGTACAGTGTCTGTTGTGTTAGAACAGATAAGAAGTTATATGTTGTCTTGCAAGCAGCTGCACTGTATCTTGTAAACAGTCATGCTTTATCACAAAATCTTTCTAAGATCGAAACAGAGAGTTTTATTTCCACTGACTGTACTTTGTGAAGGCTTACATAACTACATCATTTTGTACTAATAACAGGTGGGTAAGAAACTTGGTGCCTTTGTTCTGCAAGACAAAGTGCCTCCTGGTCCCCAAATTTCTAGCCTAAAAGTGTCTTGTGAATTGTTGATTCCTTTCTGTTTTCTGGTTGAGCATTTTTGTCATCTGCAAATAATTTTACCCAGGTGGCGAGCGTATGGACTGTGGAGTAAGAAGAACCTGCTTCTGCCTCTAAGTTAGGTAGGTCAATCTCTGAGAAAGTTTTATCATTTGTGAAAAAAAGCTGTCGTAATTCCTATTTTATGTAATCATTGTGAAGGTTAATTGAGCAAATGTTTGGGTTTAGTTTAGTTTTGTTTTATGTCGTAGTCTCACTCTGTCACCCAGGCTGGAGTGCAGTGGCACAATCAGGGCACATCACAGCCTCAACCTCCTAGGCTCAGGTGAACCTTCTGCCTCAGCCTCCAACCTGGGACGCCAGGTGTGTGCCACTATGCCTAATTTTTAAAAAAATTTTTTCTGTAGAGATGGGTCTTGCTATGGTGGCTAAGCTGATCTCAAATTCATGGGCTCAAGCAGTCCTTCTGCCTTGCCCTCCTAAAGTGATATAATTACAGGTGTGAGCCATGGCACCTGGCTCAAATCTTTAACGTTTTCCAAAAGATATTTAGGGATTTTGTGTGTGTGTGTGTGTGTGTGTGTGTGTGTGTGTGTGTTTAATAAGTTTAAGGAAATAGCCATTTTATTCTTAGGCTATCATGAATTTGTAATGAGCAGTAATGCATTGTAATAAAGGTTTTTTTTAGTATCTGTGTATTAATAGATGACCTTGTAGTTTTTCTCCTCTGACCTGTTAAATTTTTTACTGGATACTGTTGCCTGCCAACTTGATATCCATGCTCCTTTTATTGGTTGTGAAAATTCCTATTATATGTAGTTAGCTGTTCATCTGTGATTTGACCTTAACCTCACTTCAGTAGGAAATTCAGATTAGTCTTACCAATCAGGGTAGTTTCACTGTCACTCTTACTTTTCTTGCCGTTTTCCTTCCAGTCACGAGCATCTGGCAGAACTCAGATCTATTAGGTGTGAGAGAAAGTCTTCTATTAGTTTCTGGGAAATGTTTGGGTCCTGGGTTTTTGTTTTTTTGAGTAAGAATCTCAGTCTGTCACCCAGAATGAGTACAGTGGCATGCTCACGACCACTGCAGCCTCAACCTGCAAGGCTTAGGCAATCCTTCTGGTTCAGTCTTCCAAGGAGCTGAAACCACAGGTACGCACCACCAAGCCCGGCTAATTCTTTGGTTTATTATAGAGATGAGGTGTTACCATGTTGCCCAGGCTGGACTCCAACCTGTGGTCTCAGGCAGTTCTCTCACCTTTGCCTCCCAAAATGCTGGGATGACAGGCATAAGCCACCACACCCAGCTTCTGGATTTTTCAACCTTAGGGATTTCAGCTTCAGCGCATTCATGCATGACTGTCTCTTCTCCCTCTTGGCTGACTCCATGGAGTTCTGCATTTGGGTACATACAACTCCACTCAGACTGGCTCTGAAATGAGACTAGACTGAAGGGCCAGGACTGGGACAAAGCTGTCTCAGGATTGGAGGTGAGGGAGAGATTCATGTTCCTAGAGCATTTATTAGTGGGTCAGAAAATGTGATGGAGATGAGCTCTCTGGGTGTGGAGGATACAGGGAGCTAGAGTCCTTGAGAATGACTTGCTGGGTTGAAAACAACATTCAGGTTGATCTCATGGTGTTGCTGTCCCCAGAGGGAGTTTCTAGTGTGGCTTCAGAGTTTGACTTTCTGGGAGACTGAACTATGATCTAGCTAGTTCTGGGGCAGGGAATGGGGCTGCCTTTGCATTCCTGCTCTTGTGGAAGGAGCTGGCTGGTTGGGCACAGTGAACACTACATGAGTTGATGATAGGGGCTCTGATTTTGCAGCTGTGACAGTATGACCACCCCACAGTGTGAGGCACTGGGAAGAAAATACTGAAAGTGAGTGGGAAAGAGAACAAGTTTGTATAGTAAGGCTGTTGTGAGAGGAAATTGTAACAGTGGAGAGATCCAGATGTGGATTTGAATTCCCAGCTAATTGGGAAGGATGTTAACCTGTGCAGCACACTTCACCTCACAAACCCTAGCTCACTCATATTTAAAATGGAAATAATAATGATTACTTTATAAAATAATATTGAGGATTAAATAAGACAATGCTTACGATTTGTTTAGTCCATTGATCGTTGAGTGGGGTAATTGCTCCAGTACAGTAAACAAAAAATTTAGGAGCATGTGAGTACAGGTGATTTTAAGTTGGTTTCAAGAGCCACTGTTTTTTTCCTTTGAGATACTGTGTCTTGTTATGTTGCCCAGGCTGGTCTCAAACTCCTGGCCTCAGGCTATTCTCCCGAGTCAGCCTCTTGAGTAGCTGGGACTACAAGCATGAGCCACCACTTCCAGCTTTACCACTTCTATGTATTATTTTTCTAAATTTCCTAAAATTGATATATGTGAGAAATTGTAGCAGATAAGATCATACGTAGTTTTTGCTTGCTGTCTCCTCTTTCACATTCCCCTCTATTCCAACTTTACCAAAAAAAGAAAAAAATGAAAAACACATCTCTTTTTCTTGTCCATTTGATGTCTTACTTACTGTGGAGCACTGCCTCATGTTTAAAAGCTTCCAGGATATTAAGGAAGCAGTTGAAATATTGGGACCTTTATATTAGTGTGATCCCAATGGCAATTAGAGAGTTTTGAACCCAGTTATATGTCCTCTTGTGTTTGAATTTGGTCTTGAATCCATAGGTTCTAACCTACAGGAACAAGACATTTTCGTTAATAGAAGAAAGAAGCTCCATCCTCAGGAGATTACTGTTTCTGGTAGTAGCCTGACATGAGATACCTGATCACAGCTTCTGAGCAGGTTCAGGATAGACAGAAGACAGAGCACACCCCAGAGTTGCTAGCCCTTTCTTGAGAACAGAAGAAAATGGCCAAGGTCCAGGTGAGTTTTGTTTTACCTATTTTATCTTATGTTTCTCAATGGATGTGTTGAAGCACACAGTATGGTTAAATGATACTATACATGTTGATAGAAATCAGTATCTGTTGAAATACAAGTTTAAGTTATAAGCATACAATCTGGTCAGATTAAGAAGTGAGGTTGGTAGGGTATGGAATTTGTACAGCATTCTTATCATTGAAACAGCATAGTGACTGTGTGTAAGACCCTAGGAGTTGTCTTTGTTTTGAACTGTGTCTTTTCTTGTCAGCTATAATAGCAAGAAAAACATGGAACATGCCATGATAGCAATAAGAAGAAGGCAAGGCAGTTTTTCTGGGGAAGTAAACATGTCGTTGCTGTTAGATTTTAAGAAAAATATTTTTTTCAGGAAGATTTTGTGATAGATAGTGTCCTCCAAATCACCCATGTAAAAAGGTAAATTTTTCTTATTGTTCCTTGGGGTCACCTAAGAAGATAATTTCAAAGGAAAACTGGATTGAACAAAATTCTTCAAAGACAGTATGTCTTGAAAATAGAGCCTTCTAGTACTCCGATTTTCCTGGAAATAAAGCCTAGATTATCCAATCGAATGAACGGGCTGCTTGAACTTTGAATGGTCCCCCATGAAGAAGCATTCTCTCAACCAGAGTTTTGTTATTGATTTGGCAGGAGCAGGCTGAAAATTCCATTTTTTGATAATAGCTGGGAGTACAGATACTGACAGTTCTTCTTTCTTAGCTTCTTAAACTCAGATTGAAAAAATGAAGTCCATGCCAATGATTCTTGTTTTGTCCTCATTATTTTTTTAATGAAATTTTATTTTATTTTATGTTTTTATTTCACTTCACTTCACTTCACTTATTTTATTTTATTTGAGCCAGAGTCTCACTTTGTAGCCCAGGTTGGAGTGTAGTGGCATGTTCAGGGCCACTGCAGTCTCGATTTGCTGGGCTCAGATGATCCTTCTTCCTCAACCTTCTAAGTAGCTGGAACTACACACGTGCCACCATGCCAGGCTAAGTTTTTGGTTTATTGTAGAGATGAGGTCTCATTAGTTTGTCCAGTCTGGTCTTGAACTTGTGGGCTCAGACAGTCCTCTTGTCTCCACCTCTTAAAGTGTTGGGATTACAAGTGTGAGCCACCACATTTGGCCATAATTTTTAAATTAGAGAATGAAGTCTTATTATATTGTTCAGCCTGATCTTGCACTGCCTGCCTCAAGCGATCCTCCCACTTGACCTCGCAAAGTGCTGGGATTACAGGCTGAGCCACCACGCCCGGCTGTCCCTGTCCCTCTTTTCCACATCATCTGTTAATATCTGCCTCAGATTGCATTGAATGTGTTATTATAGGGATCATTATCCTTCGAAGATGTGGCTGTATATTTCACCAGGGAGGAGTGGCAGTTTTTGGACCCAACTCAGAAAGTCCTTTACAAGGAGGTAATGTTGGAGAACTATGGAAACCTTGTGTCAGTAGGTAAGGACAGCATCCCAGTAAGTTACCTTTTCTTTTTCATGTGGCAAACTCTTTATGGTCCCTTGAATATTTAAAGATCTGGACTAAAGGCATTGCATATCATAGACTTTTTTTATCTTCTTTCTGGTAAAGCATGCATAACATAAAGTATACCATCTTAACTGTTTTTAAGTGTGCAGTTCAGTGGGATTAAATGCAAATTAAATGCAGTCAATATTGTATAACCAGCATTTCCATTTATCTTTATAACTTTTTTCATCTTATAAAACTGAAACTCTGTTCCCATGAAACAGTAACTACCCGTTCTTCCCCCACCATCCCCCAGTCCCTGGCACCCATTGTTCTAATTTCTGTCTTTATGATTTTGACTACACTAAGTATCTGATGTAAGTGGAATAATACAGGATTTGTCTTTTTGTGGCTGACTTACTTCAGTTAGCACAATGTCCTCAAGGTTCATCCATGTCATAAAATGTGCCAGGATTTACTTCCTTTTTAACATGAATAATATTCTTTTATATATATATAAAAGAATATTATTATATATATATATGCCACATGTTACTGATTAATTTATCTCTCTTTTTTTTT
>CAUYQG010153694.1:0-16411 GCA_963574415.1 Tarsius wallacei
AATAGGACCCCTACCTATCACCATACACAAAAATCAACTCTAAATGGACCAAAGACTTAAACATAAAACCTCAATTGTTAAGAACTTCAGAATCAGCCGGGCTCAGTGGCTCAGCCTGTAATCCCATGCCTTGGGAGGCTGAGGTGAGTGGATTGCCTGAGCCTGCGGGTTCGAGACCCGCCTGGGCAACTTGGCAAGACCTCATCTCTACCATAAATCAAAAAATTAGCCGGGCGTGGTAGCCCACGCCTGTAGTTCCAGCTACTTGGAAGGCTGAGGCGGAAGGATCGCCAGAGCCCAGCAGGTCGAGGCTGCGGTGGCCAGGAGTGGCCAAGGCACTCCAGTCTGGGCAACGGAGTGAGATTCCAACTCAAAAAAAAAAAGAATTTCAGAATCTTAGAAAATGCAGGGGACATCCTTATGGAAATTGGAATAGGCAACCAATTCTTGATCAAAATCCCAGATGCCCGTGCCATAAGATATAAGACAGGTGGGACCTCTTCAAACTGAAAAGCTTCCGCAAAGCAAAAGAAACCATCAAGAGAGTGGGGAGACAGCCCACTAAATGGGAAAAATATTTGCCAAACTGTATATCTGACAAAGGCCAAACATCCAGGATCTACAAGGAACTCATACGTGCTGAAAGAAAAAAAACAAACACCCTCATTAAAAAATGGGCTAAAGGCATGAATAGATACTTCTCAGAAGTTACACGAGCAGCCAAACACATGAAAAAATGCCCAGCCTCACTAATCATCAGAGAAATACAAATTAAAAACCAAATTGAGATACCACTTAATTCCAGTAAGAATGGCCGTCATTAATAAAACAAAAAGCAATACTAATAGAAAGTGATTGGCAGTTGCAGGACACTGCCGGGGCTGAAGAGGGGTGGGTGGTGGAGGGGGGGACACAACAGCAATAAGGGTACCTGATTTCAAACCAGGAGAAATGGGGACCATAGGGAATCCAAACTTTACCTGTACGATCCTCACTTGCATACCTAATCCTCAACTGTACCCTACACCTTTAAAATAAAATAATAAAATAAAATAAAGCAAACCACAGCAAATGCTGGCAAGGATATGGATAAAAATGAATGCTTCTACACTGTTGGTAGGAGTGCAAACTAGTTCAACCACTATGGAAAACAGCATGACAATTTCTAAAAGTACAGAAATTGACCTTCCATATGACCCAGCAATTCCCCTATTGAGAAGATACCTGCACACACGTTTGTTGCAGCTCTATTCACAATAGCAAAAACATGGAACCAACTGTGCTGCCCATCGAAGCTTGGACTGGCTAGAAAAAAGTGGTACATATACATGACGGAATATTATGCAGCCATAAAGAAGGACAAACATATGGACTTCACAGCAACTTGGATGGATTAGAGTCTATCGTACTCAGTGGTCAATCACAGAAACAAAGAACTGAGTACCACATGTTTTCACTCATAAGTGAACCCTGAACACCTATCTTAATACTACAAAAAGGGGGGGGCACATAACACCAGTAAGGGTGCCTGATCCCAATTCAGGCAAAGTGAGGTCCAATGGGAGGCCCCAAATTCTCCTGTACCTACACCACTTATGTACGCAATCCTGGCGTGCACCCCACAGCTCTAAAATTAAAATAAATAAATAAATAAATAAGAATGTTTTTTCTTTCCATTCCGTTGACATCAGGTTTGCCCACGTGTCTGGTATTAGCCAATGAGAAATAAGTTGGTATTACTTGTGTCACTTCTCAGGAAAACTTTAAGAACCACTGAGCAGTTGCATAATCTGTCTTTCATCCTTTGTTAAAAGACTGACGGTATTCCAAATAGGGCTGCTTCTTCAACCTAGGTTTAAAAATGAAAATAATATGAACCACACACCACAGCTGTCATCAACCTGTGATGGATGAGTAGCTTAAGGAGAAATAAGTCTTTGTTGTAAGCCACAGAGTTTTGGGGTTTGATTATTGTGCTAGTATAACTTTCCCTAAGGAAAATCAATGTCCTTCCAAAATAGCTAAAAAGCCACCCACAGTGAAAGGATATTTTTGTGATATAAATATATAATTTCTAAAATTAAAACAAGGAGGTATCTTCACCTTTAAATGTAATATGAGACATAACTTCAATTTTTTAATTACAAAAAATGATTTTAAAATTCATATGGAAGTGCACAGAACAGAGAATACCCAAAATAACTTTGATAAGGAACAGCAAAGTTTGAGGGCTTAGACCCTCAGATATCACTGCTTGTAAAAAAACTAAAGTAATCAGGAGTTTTGTGCTGGCTTAAGATAGGCAAATAAATCAATGGATAAAAGTAAAGCGTCCATAATTACATTCACACATATTTTGGCATTTAATTTTTTTTAAGTACAAAGGCAACACAATGGGAAAAAATAGCCATACCAACAATTTGCACTGGAACAACTTGGTATTCATATGTAAGCATATGAAGTTGAATCCTTGCCTTGTACCATATATAAAAGTAAGTCAATATGAATTATAAAACAAAAACCCAGCATGATAACATTTCTAGAAAAAAATGGACAAAACATCGATGACTTTGGGTTAAACAAAGATTTCTTATATATGACTTCAAAAGTACAATTTACAAAAGAAGAAAAATCAATAAATTTGAGTTTCACCAAATGTTAGCAATTTCTCTTCCAAAGATATTGTCAAAATGATGAAAAGACAAGCATCACTCAGTTACAGTTTAAGAGGAGTCCTATACATCCAGAGATCAGGAGGGAGTCATGTCCCTCCATTCTCCCAGGGGCAAGCCTAAAGACATTGGTCTCAGCTGTCATCCCTGAAGCAACACTATGACTCAATTCCAGCCCCTCTCAGCTGTGATTTGAAGCCAGTCCTGCCCAGGCATCCATCCTGCAACATAGCGAGAGCTCTCTCAAGGACCCGAAGGGAGCCACATTTATCCATGCACATGGTAACAAGTCCACCATCTTCAGTCTTTGAAATAGACACTCACCCCAGTGCCAGCCATACCGACCAAGGTCATGAAGACAATCCAGTCTGTCCAGGGACCAAGCAGGATTTATGCCTACCCACATCCCTGGTAACTGGTCCACTAACAACAGTCCCCACTGCAGACCTAGCAGCAGCCACAGAATGCAAATCCAACCCCACTTGAACTAAGTCCCGGAAGCTGTCCCATCAGCCTGGGAACTCAACAGGAGAAGTTCTTTACCTGTCAAAACCAATCTGTAAACTGAAAGAGGGATTTGCTCCTTCAAATGCATGGAAACCAAGGCAAAGCTATATGGGTAAAAAAGAATCGAACAAACAGGACACCATAAAAAAAATAAATAAATAAAAAAAAAAACTATACCAAAGAGACGGAAATCTATTCATTGCTTAACAAATAATTAAAAATAATTGTTCTAAAGCTCAATGAGATGTAGAAAAACACAGATAGACAACTAAACAAAATTAGAGTAACAATGCACACACAAAATAAGAAGTTTAATGAAGAAATAAAAACCATTAAAGAGAACTAAACAGAAATCTTAATGCTGAAGAATACAATGACAAGACTTAAAAATTCAATAGAGAACTTTAATAGTAGGTTGAATCATGCAAAAGAAAGAACTAGCAAATTCAAAGACAGAAAATTTGTTTTTTAAATTTAAATTATTTATAATAGAGTTGTGGGGTACAAGTGAGGATTTACTACATAAGTTGGCCGAATAAAAGTGAAGTTTGGGCTTCTAGGTGGCCCTCACTCCCCCTGGTAGTAGACCAGGTACCCTTCGTGTTGTCACGAGCCTTCCACCCTTCTCCCTCCCTCTCCTAGCAAAGCCCAGCAACTGCTTAACCCACCCTTGTGCTAATGTGACTAGTGATCAGAGCCCACTTATGATTGAAAACATGCGGTGTTCAGTTCTTTGTTTCTGTGATAGTTCACTTAGTATGATGGTCTCCAGCTGCATACACGTTGCTACAAAGGCCATAATTTTGTTCTTCTTTATGACTACATAATATTCCATCATGTATGCGTACCATTTTCTTTGCCAGTCCACTTTCAATGGGCTGCAGGGTTGGTTCTATGTTTTTGCTATTGTGAATAGTGTGACTATAAACATGAGTGTGCTGGTGTCTTTTTGGTAGAGTGATTTACATTCCTCCAAGTATAGTCCCAAGAGAGAGATTACTAGATCATATGGAAGATCAATTTTTACTTCTTTTAGGAATCACCACTTTGCTTTCCATAGAGATGGAAATATATTCCCACTAACAGTGTAGAAGTATTCCCTTTCTCCACAGATGCACCAGTACCTGCTGGTTTTTGACTTATTAATGATAACCAACCTTACTGGAGTTAAGTGGTATCTCATTGGAATTTTGATTTGCATTTCTCTGATGATTAGTGAGGCTGGGCATTTTTTCATGAGTCTGTTGGCTACTTGTATGTCATCGTTTAAGAAGTGCAAAAACAGATAATTTGTAACTAGCCAATTAGAAGAACAAAAAGAAAAAGAGGGAAGAAAGCATGAGGAACTTACAGAACATTATTAAATACACATATACATGAATAACGGGACTTTCAGTGAGGAAAAGAGAGAGAAAGAAGCAGAAAACTTATTTAAATAAATAATGTCTGAAAACTTTCTAAATCTTGGGAGGCATATAGACAGTTATATTCATGAAGTTCAAACAATTCCAAGAAAGACGAACTCAAAGAATAATCCTCTGAGACACATTATAATCAAATTATCAAAAGTCAAAGACAAAGAGAGAATCATAAAAGCAGCAAAAGAGAAGAAATTCCTTGCAGGAGCCCTGATAAGTCTGTCAATAGTCTTGTTAGCAGAAACCTTGCAGGCCAGGAGTAAATGGGATAATATATTCAAAGCACTGAAAAAGAAAAAAAAAAAGCCAACCAAGAATACTATGCCCAGCAAAGTGTCCTATAAAAATAAAAGAGAGATAAAGACACTTCCAAACAAACAAAACCTTTGAGACTTTATTACCCTTAGGCATGTCTTGTAAAAATTCTCTAAGTAGTTTTTTGAACTGCAATGCAGCAACACTAAGCAACGTAAAAACATATGGAAGTATGAAATGAACTAAAAATGTGACAACTGAGGCCAGTACATAAATTCACCAAGAGGACATAACCAATGTTATGCACTCAACATTAGAAAAACTAAATGTATAAAGCAAATATTAATAGAACCAAAGGGATAAATAGACACCAATATAGTAAGCAGTGGGAGACTTCAATACTTTAACTTTTAACAATAAATAGATTGTTCAGATAGCAAATCTATGAGAAAACACCAGACGTGAATAACACTACAGATCAAATGAATCTAACAATCATATACAGGACATTCTATTGAATAGCACCAGAAAACATTTCTTCTTGGGTACACACAGAACATTCTCCAGAATAGATCACATTTTGGGCCACACACACAAAAAATTAACAAATATAAGAAGTTTGGAATTATAGCAAATATCTTTTCCTACCACAATGGTATAAAACTAGAAATTAACAACAGAAAGAATTTTGAAATGAAAGATACAAATTGCATGGTCATCTCTATATATATAGTAAAAACATTTGACAAAATTCAACAAATTTGGTAAATAAGGAATGTACGTCAACATAGGTAAGGTCATATCTAACAAGCATACTGCTAACATTAGTTTCAATGGTATAAAATTGAAAGCTCAGACTTGAGACTAGGGTCTCCCCTCTTGACACTTCTATTCAACTTATTGCTGGAGGGCCTAGTCAGAGCAACCAGGCAAGTAAAAGAAATACAATAAAAGACATACAAATTAGATAGAAATAAGTTAAACTGCCTCTGTTTACAGATGACATGATCTTACATAACAGAAACCCTGAAGATTCCACTGAATCCACTATTAGAACTAATGAACAAATTTAGTCAATATTCAAAACATAAAGTTGGCACACAGTAGTCCCCCTTTATCTGCAGTTTTTCTTTCTTCAGTTTCAGCTACCTGAAACCATGACTCAAAAATAAACCATGGTTCAAAAAATATTGAATGCAAAATTCAGAAAATAATGTGTACGTGTACATGTGTGTTTTAAATTGTGCATCATTCTAAGTAACAGAATAAAATCTCATACTCATGACTCAGGCGTGAATCATCCCTTTGTTCAGCTTCTCCAGGCTACATATGCCACCTACCCATTAAGCAGGGAGTAGCCATCCTGGTTATCAGTTCTACTGTTGCAGTTTCTCAGTGCTTGTGCTCAAGTAACTCTTTTACTCAATAATGAACCCAAAATGCAAGAGTAGTGATACTGGCAATTCAGATATTGCAAAGAGAATCCGTAAAGTGCCTCCTTTTAGTAAAAGAGGTGAAATGAATAAGAAAAGAAAAATATATGTTGAGTTTGGTTAAGATCTACAATACAATAAGATATTTTGAGAGAGGAAGGGACCCCATTCATAGAATTTTAATTCCAGTATATTGTTATGATGCTGTTTATTATGGTTATTGTTAATCTCTAACTGTGGCTAATTTTTAAATTAAACTTTATTATAGGTATGTATATGTAGAAGAAAACATAATATATACTTGGTTTGATACTATACATGGTTTCAGGCATCCACTGGAGGTCTTGGAACATAACCCCTGTATATAAGGGAGACAATGACAAAAATCAGTCAAGTTTTCATACATTTTAAAAAACCCCATCTTTAACAATTTAAAAACAACCCCCATTTGCAATAGCATCTAAAAGAATAAAATACTTGTGATTAAATTTAGCCAAGGAAATAAAAGATTTCTACGCTAAAAACTAGAAGACATAGATGAAAAAAATTGAAGACACAAAAACTGAAAAGATATTCCATGTTTATGTATCGGAATAATTAATATTGTTAAAACACCCATACTACCCAAATTTATTCACAGGTTTAATGCAATCCCTATCAAAATTCCAATGGCTTATTTTACGAAAATAGGGGGAAAAAAACACTTCAATTTGTATGGAACCATAAAGACCCCCTAATAGTTAAAGCTTTCTTGAGAAAACACACACACATACAAAACTAAAGGCATCACACTTACTAATTTCAACCTTTATTGCAACACTATAGTAATCAAAACAGAATGAAATTGAAATAAAAACATATACACAGACTAATGGAGCAGAATAGAGACTCCAGAAATAAAGTCACATGTATACAGTCAACCAATCTTTGACAAGTGTACCAAGAATACGTAACGGAAAAAGAGCTGTCTCTTTAATAAATGATGTTGAGAAAACTGAATATTCATATGCAAAATGTTAAAACTGACTTATTGTCTTACTCCATATACAAAAATTAACTTGAAATAGTTTAAAAACTTAAGTGCAAGATCTAAAATCATAAAACCACTAGAAGAAAACACAGGGGGAAAACTCTCTGACATATGTCTTGGCAATAATATTTTTTGGATATGACACAAATGTGCAGGTAACAAAAATAAACAAGCAAGACAATATCAAACTAAAAAGCTTCTGCACAGCCAAGAAAACAATTTTTAAAAAGCTACCCTACAGAATGGTAGAAAATATTTGCAAACCATATATTTGATAGAGTTAATATCCAAAATATGTAAATAACTCATACAACTCAATAGCAGAAAACACATGAACGAATTAAAAAATTGTCAAAGAACCTGACTAGACATTTTTCTGAAGAACACATTCAAATGATGAATAGGTATACGACAGGGGGCTCATCATCACTAATCATCAGGGAAACGCAAATCAAACCCACAATATCGCCTCACAGCTGTTAGGATGGCTGCTGTTAAAAAGAAAAGCGACTGAAAATGTTGGTGAGGATGTGAAAACTATGGAACTCTTGATGCTGTTTGTGAGAATGGAATCGGGATAGCCATTATGGAAAACAATATGGAGACTCCTCAAAAATTTAAAATAGAACTACCATATGATCCAACAATCTCACTTGTGAGTTTATAGCCCAAGGGAATAGAAGCAGTATCTTAAAGAGAAATATGTACTCTCATGTTTATTGCAGTGTTGTCCCCAATAGCTGAGATATGAAAACAACCTACGTGTCTGCAGTGAATGAATGAATAAATGGATAATAAAAATGTGGTATGTGTGTGCACGCGCGTGCACGCTAATGAGTCTGTGTATAACTGTGCGGTCTTTTGTGGGTCTATACAAACATTAGAATTGTTTTGTTATGTCTGTAAGAAGTGCCATTGGAATTTGGATACACGTAGAACATTATTTAGTTACAAAAAAGAGAAAATCCCGCCGTTGTCAACAACATGGAGAACCTTCTGCTGAGTGAAATAAGTCAAATACAGAAAACTGCATAATTTCACTTACTCAAGAAACCTAAAAAAAAAATCTCATAAAGGCAAAGATGTAGAATGCCGGACACTGCAGGCTGTGATATGGGAGACATGGGAAGATATGGTTCAGAGCATCCAAACTTTCAGTTATAAAAGCACAAGTTCTGAGAATTTAATGTACAGCATGGTGATTATAGTTAATGATGCTATATTGTTTACTTGAAATTTGGCGAGAAAGCAGATCTTAAGTGTTCACACCACAGATGTGCGCCCACACACACACATATACACAAACAAATGGTGACTAAGAACTAAGTGTGATATATAATTAATTTGGTTGATAATTCCACAATATATACATACATCAAATCATCACATTGAACACTTTGAATATATAAAGTTTTCATTTGTCAATTATACTAGAGTGAAAGAATATGGAGAGTGAAGTGAAAAGTCATAGAATTGGAGAAAATATTTGTATATCATATGTCAGATAAAGGATTTGTAGCCAGAATATAGAAAGAACTCTCATAAACTCAATAATAAGAAAATGATGTCATGAAAAACATGGGTGAGATACTTGAACAGACACTTGATTGCAGAGGCTATATGACAAGGTTACCAACATCATTAATCATAAAGAAAATGAACTTTGGAATCACAAAATTTCACTGGACACATTTGGAATGTCTAAAATGCAAATACAACCATGCCAAGTCTCAGTGAGGATGCAAAACATTTGCAACTTTCATACACTGTTGATGGGAATACAAAAGGCTTCAAACACTTTGGAAAACAGTGGAAGTTTTTTCAGAAAATTTTTTTTTTTTTTTTTTTTGAGTCGGAGTCTCACTCCGTCGCCCAGACTGGAGTGCAGTGGCCACTCCCAGCCACCGCAGCCTCAACCTGCTGGGCTCTGGCGATCCTTCCGCCTCAGCCTTCCGGTAGCTGGAACTACAGGCGTGCGCTACCACACCCAGCTAATTTTTTGATTTATTGTAGAGATGAGGTCTCACCAAGTTGCCCAGGCGGGTCTCCGAACCCGCGGGCTCAGGCAATCCACTCACCTCAGCCTCCCAAGGCGCGGGATTACAGGCTGAGCCACCGAGCCCGGCTTTTCAGAAATTAAACACACACGTACCACATGATCCAGTCATTCTACTTCCTTATATTTACCCATGAACAATGAAAACCTATGTCCATACAACTTGAACCCACATGTTCATTGTAGCTTTATCTGTAATAGCCATGTAATGGAATGACATTCAACAATACGGATCAGTGGACTATTGATGCACACAAAGGCATAGATGGGAATCAAAATACTTAGCCGAGTGAAAGAAACCAACCAAAAAACAGGGATATGCTATATGATTTTATTGATATAAAATTCCAGAAAATGCAAGCTAATCCATAGTGACAGAAATTGGATCAATGGTAGCCTGGAGCTTGAGGTATGGGGGTGAGATTCCAAATGGACAAGAGAAAACTTTTGGGAGAATTATATATGTTCGCTATCTTAATTGTGGTGATAGTTTTAAAGCTGTGTATATACATATATATATATCAAATTACATAAAATTGTACACTTTTAATATGTTCAGCATATTGTATGTTTAAAAATTCTCACTCGCCACTTAATTTCCAACCCATTAGTTAGAAATCTAAAATCTCTAATCCGCAGTCTAAAGAGTTCTTCACAGCCTAACTCCAATCTGTGACCGACATTTAATTATTTCCAGAGTCTTTCATTATATCCTGTATCCACTTAGGCATTCTTTTCCACAGAAGCAGGTGGCCCATTCATAACAGAGATTCTTCCGGGAGGATGACTCTTTCTGCTGACTTGTATTCTCATTCATTCATCCATCCGTTCCTCTGTCTATGTAGCCCACATTCATCCATAGAGACTTAGCACCTAACAGCCATGAACAGCTTTGCTCTTTTTCTGAGGATTTCATGAGCTGGTTCAGGCCCTTTTTTGCTTCCATATGAATTTAAGTACTATCTTCTCTAGGTCTGTAAACAATGTTGCTGATAGTATGAGAGAGATTTTGTTGAATCTATAGATTGCTTTGGATAGAGTGGACATTTTGATGATATTGATTCTTGAGCACGAGATGTCCTTCCATATGTTTATGTCATCTTTGATTTCTTTGTGCCAAGTTTTGTAGTTCTCATTGTAAATATTTCAACTCTTTTGTTAAATAAATACTGAAATATTTTATTTTATTTTTTGCGATATTGTAAATGGGATCATGTTTTTTATTTAGTTCTCAACCTGATTGTTGTTGGTGCATAGGAATGCAACTGATTATTGCATTGATTTTGTATCCAAGACTTTACCAGTGTTGTTTATTTTTAAGTCTGGAGCTACAAACTTAAAAATAAAACCAAACCAATCAACTAAACAAACAGAATCTCTTCGATCTCTCTGGAAACTTGAAATGTAGTGTGTGTGTGTGTGTGTGTGTGTGTGTGTGTGTGTATCCATATACACAATTATATTATTATCTTGGAGAGGGAGAGGCGATTGGAGACAGGAATGGGATTTGGGCATCTATTAGAAAAATTCCTAGAGAGGCAAGCCATTGTGACCTCCTGGGATCAAAAGTGCAGGCATTCGTTTATGAAAATCAAGGCCAAGGAATGCAGAGTCGTACCAGCCAAGTGGCTGGAGGGACACTGAATTCCTTTTCCACAACTGTTCCAGCTGAGGCAATGCTTCTTCCTTATACCACCTCAGCATCTCATGGTTGAGCCAGCCGGCCTCTGTTTCTGCAGGTACCTGGAGGCCCTTCCCCTCCGAGCTTATCTGCTCCCTGCGCTTCTGCAGCTCACAGGGCATTTGTTTTTTTACTTACCAGAGTCCTGAAAACCTGAAACAGCAGTGAGCTGATTAAAAATTAATCAGAGCCTCAGAGGGAAAGTACCAAGAGGCAGTTGGCTCTGTGATCGGCCATTTTTTGAGGTTCTTTAAACACCCAATTATTTTCAGGACACCTACGGAACAGAAACCACAGGACATAGGAAACAGGTTTCCAGGCCAGGGGGAATATATTTTTAAGTACAAGTCTTTTAACTTGGAGAGAAGAAGAATTATGTTTGCTGTACTGTACTCTTGATCACACCCCCCCATTCCCAATCTCCACCTACGTTTTTCTCTCTTGTCGTTTCAGGTGACTCGGCCAGCAGGAGTGAGGAGAATTTATCTATAGTATAAACTGCATTATTCCACAGTGGTTCTTCATTTGCCCAGGAGGTAGCAAGTCCATGTAGGGGGAAAGAAAGCAGTCAGTGAATTAAGATCAGGCGTGGGAATACTTGAGGATATATTACATCCTGACTCAACCAGAAGAAATGCAAACCTGATATGTCAAGGAATTAGGAAGCACTTGTTTATAACACTATGTTTCTTTGGGTAAAAAACACTTTCTTAAAAAGCCTAATGAATGCACCAAACCATAAAATGGTCTCCAAATACCATGAAAATGAATCTATAGGAAATCCTTTCTCTGCCACTTTCATTCTTCCATTTCCTAAAACCTACACTGTGGTTAGTAAAATGTTTATGTGTTGCAGAAACCTATTATTTATGATGCCCAAACAGGAAGGGTTGCATCTGATGACCACATTTTCATGTAGCCATGGGAAGAAACAAATTGCAGTTGAATTACTAACGTGGAAACAAATCGGGCAGGGTGCAAATGATTTGTTTATCCAGAGACAAGCTTGTCAGGAAGGGTGCTGTAGTATGACACAGAGGAAAATCTGTGTTATCATTATCTTACAACAGGTGGTCAAAAATTAGCAAGCAGGGGCAGTTTTCAACAGGGGCAGGGAAGATTAAACAAAAAAGGGATTTCTGAAAAAGGTAATGATAATTAAATGCTGCATAATTAGCACTGCAGAAAAAATGAATGTAAATTTGAGTACCTAGCATAGTCAATTGGACTGTGACTTTTTAATAATGTGTGTGTTGCTTTTCAATCAAATCTAATGTCCCTTTCACCACTGTTAACTTTTAAAAAGAAGCTCATGAGACCTGAATTATGTTTTTAGAATTGTCTAGTAGTTCTTACTGTAAATCATTTAGCTGTCTGAAACCAAATCTTGTGCAATCTGTTTTCCTGCTGTTAGATAAAAAGGTCATGTATACGTTTCTTCCTGCCTACAATCACAAATTGGATGGTGAAATTACTTACAAAAGCAAACTAAACAATAGGGGAAATTAACTATACAATAGCATTCCACTTAACATTTATTGACCATTTATCAAGAGATTTAGTAAGGAAAAATTACTTGGAACTCTGGTTGCCTATGATTCATATATCACCTACTGCTTGTTTCTCTGCTTTAAAAAAACTGAAAACACATTCTATGTCTTTATTTGTTTATTTCTTTTGTTGATTTTATTTTCTTACATTTATTTTCTCTCTCTTTCTAAAAAGGATTTGATAAGGTTAGCCACGATATGCCTCTCCTCATGGGACAATGTAAACCAAATTTATTAGTTAAAAAAGAGATTACCAAAAGATGATCATAGATCAGTCTATTTCTCAAAAATATTAGTGGCTCCCTGTTGCCTACAGAATAAAGCCTAAATGCTTTTAGCGTAGCATTCAAGGCTCTCCATGGTCTGTTCCAATCAGCGTAATAGAAAATAAATACAGCAGTTCTTGAAATTCCAATGGCTGATTTCACCACTGGTCAATCAGGTCAGGTCTGGTAGTATACTTGGTTATTCCTTCTGCATCTAAAAGCTGGGACATAAGAGTTCCCGTGAGGAGTATCTTGCAGATAACACAGGCTTATTCTCAGAGTTTACCATCTCTTGTTCCTTGAACATGCATGCCCCATGGATGTTTTCTCTGACAAATTACATTAGTGGCTTATCAAACCATTCTCCCAAGAGCATGCGCCATTTTCCCCAACTCATTGCATCTTTAATATAGTGTGTCCTACACACTGGCACCCAAGGCGAGTGTCCAGCAACTTCGCTCCTTCCTAAGTCTCTGATAGTGACATCGACTCTAAAATGGTCTAATTCTTAGCTTATATCACTCTTGGGATTGATCCTTAATGGCCTTATTTGTGTCCTTCTAGATTATCAGAGTCCTGGATTTTCTTGTCTTTGGGGCTTCAAGTTTCTGGCTTCCTTCCTGGGATGCAACACAAAGTTGTGGGATTTGTTAATCCTGCCTCATTCCTGGGTTCTCACACTGTTCCCTCCAAGTTCCCAACCTTGCTTCCTCTTCTGTTAGCACCTGCCCTTTCCAATATGCTGGAATCAGACAGGAGGGCATTTGTGCTGGGTATGGACTCATCCTCAGCATAGCACTGCTCCCGAACTGAGATCTGGCTTCCACACTGAAGATTCTGACATTGACGTTCTGAAATCAGATCATGTCTAAGGAATGCCACTGGCTGCTTAGAGATTTGAGCATCTATATTCATTCTATTGCTCCAAAAAATTCTATTACAACAAATTTGCTTGAATAAAAGTGTCCCGATTCAGTCTGGCACTTAGAATCATGATGTGGAAGAATTTTTCTAAGCCCAGACAGAAGTAGGAAGAATAAAGGAATGTGTATATAGTAGTTGCCTTTACATATAGGAGATATGTTCCAAGTCCCCCCAGTGGATGCCTGAAAGTGTGGATGTTACCGAATCTTGGACATATTATGTTTTTTATATATATACATATCTATGATAGGGTTTAATTTATAAAGTAGGCACAGGAAAAGATTAGCAATAGTAACTAATAATAAAAAAGGACAATTACAACAATATACTACAATAAATGCTATGTAAGTGTGGTCTCTCTCTCTCTCTCCCTTTATCTCTCTCATAATATTATACTATTCTCACTTGTTTTTGGATCCCAGTTAACTATGGGTCTCTGGTATCTGGAACCATGGAAAGCAAAACCACAGATCAGGGGGACTACAGTATACATGCATGCATGAGTTTTCATGTGTGTGTATATGTTTGGGATGTTATAGGCAATGGGCAATTTCCCATGTAGTCCTCGGGGGGTGGGGTGCATATGTTCTATGAATTCAGAATTTAATTATTACTTATTCCTAACATCAGATTTTCCTAGTTTCACACTAATTGTCATAAAACATTACAGACAAGTAAAAGACACTTTGAACATCATCTGTTATTTCTGTTTATTGCACACCTGTGACTGCTCAGTTGTGAGAAATACGTTCTGTTTTAAGCAAGAACAGACTACGAAATGGAATAAAAGTTGGTTCTTCATTTTCAGGAAAAATTTTAATCATAATGTAAACAAGCTCAGACAGTATCAAATCAAGCTGTTCACGGGAAATGGTGACTACTTTTGGGTCTGAGCTGAAATTGCTGTTGTCATGAAATCGATTCACCTGAGATTTAGAATATTGGATTTAGATTTTAAGGAGAACTCTAATTTGGTTGACTATGAATTATTTTTCTTCTTTTTTTTTTTAGATTGGAAATTATAGTTTATTTAGAAAGTGGATTGGAGAGAGAGAAAACGGGAAACCACCTTTCCCAGATTTGGGAAGGCAGCAAGCTTAAAGAGAAGCATGGCCAGGACATAGCTCAGTGAACATATGGCTAATCCAGAGTTTAACAAAAGCAATGACCGAATTATTTCAGACGTTCATTTTCTCTGTCAAATTTCCACTAAATTTACAGAAAGAAGAAATGCAGAAAGGAGTAAATTCTGATAATGAGAGGGCATCACCCTGGCAGTCTGAAATGGACAAATGTAAAACTAGAGTCTAAGAAAGGACACTGGCCAAAGGTAAAGAAAGGAGAGAGAGCAAACCCAAATTCTGGCCAGTGATCATTGACAATTATGCAGGAGTCCTTGCAAAAGCAAGAGGAAGAGCTCTGAAGGTCAGGGATGGCCAAGGGTAGAGACACCTGCAGGCATGAGAGGAACCCTGTGGAGTGACAAATCAGCTTTGAGTTTCTCTAACTTGACACTCATCCATGGGCACCTGGCAGAGGAGGACCTCAATAAAAGACTTAGCAATTGGCTCAAAAATACCAACATCCTCCAAAATTGTAAGAGGTAAATTTCTGTTGGTTATAAGCTGCCCAGTCTATGGTGTTTTCTTATAGTAGCTCAAGCGGACTAAAAGACCATTGTGACGTGTGCTGATCATTCCTCCAATACCAAAGAGTATTAATTCCATTTCAAAATGGTTTTTCCTGTTGTAGGTCCTTTTCACTTACATATTTTTAAGTCAGCCTGACATTATTTGTGGAGAGAGAAGAGTTTTTGTAATTATAATATAGATTACATTGATCTGCAAATCAATAGCTCCATATTGCATTGATCCATAGACCAGTCCGGAGGTGACTCAAGCATGTTTGATGTCTGCTTCCTCATAAACAGCTGCCTTTCACCTCACATGAGAGAAGGAGTGAGGAGTCCCTCCAAAACTCTTTTATAAGGGTACTCATCCCATTCATAACCTCATCCTCTGTCTTCATGACCTCATCACCACCTGCTCAAAGGCTGCACTTCATAATACCATCACTTTGGAGCTGACGATTTCAGCATTATGAATTTTGGAAGGACATAAACATTCAGATCATATCAAATGGTAACAGAAGAGTAATAAGAAATATGAGCATATTGGTGTGATCTATTGACTCCCATCCCAGCTTTATTACGATGTCATCGACAAACAAAATTGTATTAATTTATGGTGCAGACATGAAGTTTTAATATATGTGTACATTGTGAAATAATTAGATCAAGTTTATGTTAAAAAAGAAAAGAAAAGAAAAAAGAAAACACCAGCATCTCGTATCCCATCAGAGAAACTACTCCAGGGGTGAGGGGTGAGTGGTGCAGAGGGGTAATTGCTTGCCAGCAAACTCCCTGACAAAGAGGGCAGAGTGATGGGCCAAGAATATGGTCTGTGATGCTGACTGTAAAAAAATCATTATAATAACCAGTCACAGAGCGTCAAAGTTGGAGGGGATGCCTGAGGTCCCAAAAGGGAAAATAACTGGCCCAAGGTCACAGAGCAGTAGCTGAAAGTCCTCGTAACTCTGATGTGTTGGTTCCCACTCCCC